>VDFB02029376.1:0-18751 GCA_007258455.2 Sequoia sempervirens | reverse complement strand
GAGAGCAAATTATCTACACAAGGAGCAATAGATTATTGACAAGCAGAAACACAGAAAGTACTTACAAAAATAGAAAAAATTATTTACATACAGGAGACAAAACAAAATATTTACATAAAGAACAACGAATTACTTATATACAGCACATAAATTAACAAGCCTTAGGATTCAAAATAGTGCTTGAGGAATTGCCCATTAACAGGCAAAGGAACATGTTCTCCAGTTAGAGTATTTAGTCTGAAAGAATTTTCCCCTAGGATCTGTTGGTTGGAAATTTTGTATTCTAGTGAAAGTATACAAAATGGTGATTTCAACCACATCACGTGAGTTTGAACTCTCCTAATTAAGGGAAGGCTCCCCCTTTAACTAAATGAAACTAAAAGGATGAGACAACAATCATTCCTCTTATTTCAGGAAAGATTATATTCTCTTCTCTTCAAAGAAAAGAAACAGTATATGTTGATAAAACTTAATACAGTAGTTATGCAATGGAATAAATAAAGAGGAGATAAAGTTTCCTGAAAGTGCAAAGACTTCCGTTATTTCCTCCGGGACGGGAAAACAATTTAATAAGCACAAAGTCTTGAAAAATGAAATCCTATCAACCCTTTTCAGAACGATTACTTTATGGAAATATACAACATAAAACAGGCAGAGTCTGTAACTATGAAGTATCTATTAACTATTCTAGATGAGAATTAATACTAGCACAAAGACTTGCAATTGTTCTCAATTTCTAATACTAATTATGAATTCAATTCTCACATTTACAGCACAAAGACTGCAGATATTTAAATCAAATCTCTTTTCAGCAATATGCAACAATTTTCAAGTATTCACAAAATAATGCTCTAAGATGACATAAGAACATGAAGGATGCAAAACGAGAATTCAGCTCAAAGTCTGAAATTCTAGCTTCTTGATATTACTTGAAAATTCACAATATTCAACTATAAAGCTCAAAGACTTTATGAGTATAAAATTCTGCAGAGTTTTCTTGCTTGCTAAAAAGATGCCTTATTACAATGGACCCTCTCAAGTATTTATAGGAGAGAGGTCATGAGAAAAAGGTGGGAGGATCTCAACTAACTTGAGAAATTCTCTCAACCGATAACTAATTGCAATTGACTTATTCAAAATTACAATCTTATTGTAATTTGATTACATGTAATTACATTTTACAAAAATGCAAGTGAAAGAAACACTTGCAATTACAATTTTTGCTTTCACATATAACTTGTCGAAAGTGAAAATACATAAAACAACTTAATATTTTAACTTGTCTCGTTCTTAGCTCTAAAAGATAAGAACTTACTGATAATTTCTTGCTATTCATTAGGATCAGGACTAAGTGTATTTCTAGCAACAGCAACAGTCTTCATGATAACATCATCATCTCCGATTATGACCTCTCTGTGTTCTTCGAAAGCAGCTTGCATCTTATCAAAGATTGCTCGATGATTGACGAACTTGTGGATTAAATCCATGAAGAACCGATCTGAATCAAACTCTTGGTGAAGATTTGCAGTAATCTGAGAAATAACACCGATTCCAAGCAATTCTCTTTCATGACTTAACACTGTGCAAGGGATTTTCTCAGAGTTTGAAAGAATATCTTGTTCAACTTCAGCATTCATCTCTTTTTGTTTGTTAGAGAAGAAGGTTCCTCCGTCATCCAATAGGAATCTGCAAGGCTAATGAAAAATGGTGGAGAATGAATGGTGAAGACGAATTCAGGGCTTGATGGAGTGATTACAACCAAAAGCAATTCTTTGTCTTCTTGAAACAGCAAGATAAAAAGAGTTTTAGCTTGGATTTAGAATTTTGTTCAAAAAAGGTCAACTTTTGAGCTTTTTTAAGGATTTCGGGTTTTTCAATGACTTCAGCAATTTTTCAAAAGGCAGTCGGGATTTCTGGGGCATTTAGCAATTTTAATTTTTTGCAATTTTTCTAATTGCAATTCTGTCTACAAACCCCGACTTGCAATGGGTGAATAAAAACCCGAATTACTTTGAAGGAGCATCACTTTTTGTTTTTGTTCATCTTTTCAAAGAGATGAGAATGGGATTATGAAATGGAAGGCCAAGTATGGAAAGCTAAATGAATATGGAATGGATGGAGATGAAAAGAAATGAAATGGCAAACATGTCTTAAAGACATAGTGAAATCTGCAAATAAAAATCATGGAAAGATGATGGAGAAAAACGTTCAAAGAGCATGAGGCATTTGGAAAATGGAAAACGCGTGGAATGTGAAAGGATGTAATGGAGGTATATGGAATACAAAGAAAAACATTTCAAATAAGAGAACAAAAAAAAAAATGCATTTAAACTTGTAAGGAAGATGAAACGTATGAAATGAAGGGCATATAATAAATGAAAACGCGTTTTCAGTGAAGGCGAGTAAAAACAAAAACATATATTCAAACGATTTCATGAATGAATAAATGAATGAAAAATGGAAATGTTTAGTATAAAAGAAAAATGCGTTTTTGTGAAAAAAGGTATGACGTTTCTGTATAAAATAGTAAAACGTGTGAAGATGAAGAGAAATGCATTTTTTACAAGACATAAACAAAAAACGTTGGAAGAAAACCCTAGGCGCAGGAATGGCATCGAACTTTCTGGAGTTCTTTGCAAGTTAAAATGTCAATAAAAACATAAAATCGGGTTTCTTTGAAGTCATAACATGTTCATTTTACAAAATCGGGTTTTTGGGATGACTTAGCAATTTTCATTTTGTCAAAAATGAAGACTTAAAACAAATTCAGGTTTTTGTAAAACACTTTTAGCAAATTCGGGTCTTTTTAAAGAAGTAGCAATTTTGCATAAAGGAAATCGGACTTTTAAAGCCACATAGCAATTTTTCTTTTTGTCAAAACATGAAAGACTTAGCAAAAATTCAGACTTTTAGAGTCACTTAAGCAATTTCGGGTTTTTAAAGAGCTTTAACAATTTTTCTTTTAAGTCAAAATTTCCCTATTTGCTGAGTTGTTCTAAAAACCCGAATTTGGTCAAAAAGACACTAAAAATGACTCAGAAATTGATGAAAACGGAAACGAAAGGGGGAAAAAGAGTAGCCCAAAGGTTAATAAACCTAAAATTGAGATTTGTCACTCTTTGCACCTCGTAATGCGTGCCTTAGAGAAGAAAAGTTTCAAATTTTATAAATTTTTTCATTGGTTATCCAAATTTTTAAAACGAGTCAAAAATTTAGGATAACAGGATCTCAGTAATTTGGTAAGGGCCTAACCAGAGTTTGTCAAACTTTTGGTGATTGCCTTTCTTTTCACCAGCTTTATCCCATAATAGCACTAGGTCTGATATCCTAAAAGCCTTTATCTTGGCTCTTTTGTCAAACCACCATTTGACAACATCCTGATGCCTAAAGAATTGTTGTAAAGCCATGTCTCTCTGCTCTTCTAATTTCAACAAAGCAGCTAACCTGATCTCTATCTTATTATCATTGGAGTAAAATTTTTGCATGAACTCCAGGATAGATATTTGCAGATGGATAGGAAAGACAGGCTCTTGGCCATGTACCAACTTGAATGGTGAGGTGTTTAAGGCATCCTTAATCCTAGTCCTATCTTCCCACAATGCGAATCTTAGCTGGGTATGCCAGTCTCTAGGGTTATGTTCTAACAGTTTCTTAATCACCCCTAAGAGATTCTTATTGGTAGACTCTACAACTCCATTGCCTTGTGGGTAATAGTTTGAAGAATACTTCAAGACAATCTTGTGATCATATGCCCAGGAAATAAACTTAGCAGAAGAAAAAGCGGAACCATTATCACATACCAGAGTGAAGGTTACCCCAAACCTCGTAGTGATACATTCGGTGAGGAATTTGATCACTACCTTCATTGTGCTATTTTTGCAAGGTATGGCCTCTTTCCACCTCGTGTAGTAGTTAGTAGCAGTCAAGATAAACTTATGTCCTATAGAGGAATTCAGGTTAATCACTCCAATGAAATCCAGTGCCCACTGGGAAAACGGCCTTACCTCGTAGATGGGCTGTAGTGGCATGGCCGCATGGTGTTTCCTTGGTGCAGAAACCTAGCATGTGTGACATGTTCTCACATGCTGATGGGAATCCTTGAATACATAGGGCCAGTAATAACCAGACCTAAGAATTTGGTGTGCCAGAGAATCAATAGAACCATGACTTGTGCCATGCTTCCCATGAAACTCAGAAATCACCTGCTTGGCCTCTTGATGATCAAGACATCTCAGGTATACCCCCTCGAAATTCTTTTTGTATAGCAACCCTCCTTTGAGCATGTAATGAGAACTTTTCAGTCTTAGGGCTCTCCTTTGAGTTGCATTCATTCCTGCTAGACACCGATTGTTGAGCATAAAGCATATGGTATCAGCATACCAGGGGTCGTTAAAGAAAGACTGGGTTGTGTATTGCTGACAGATGATGTTATCTCCAGTGTTAGCCATGGACTGAGACAAACCTGTACCCCTGACTAGCTTCATGGGATGTATCTCTAGATCGAATTCTTGCAAGATGGCCATCCATTTGCCCCTCCTTTCTCCCAGCTTGCTTTGCATGAGTAGGGACTTCACAGTTGCATCCGGAACTACAGCGACAACTTGGCTTCAGAGGATGTAATGCCGAAACTTCTTGACAGCTCGCACTAGCGCGAAAGCTTGCTTCTCAAGAGGTGGGTATTTTATTTCCACATTTTTGAACGGAGAGCTCATGAAAGCAATCGGTCTCTCCTTTGCCTTGTCTTTGCATTGAGTTAAAACGGCCACACAGGAATGGTCAGAGGCAAAAGAGTAAATGTAGAATGGCCTCTTGTAATCGGGGCTGGTGAGGACCGGCACTTTTGAGATGGATCGTTTGACTTGTGAAAATGCGGCCTTTGCTTCATCTATCCACTCTATTTTGGTATCCTTCTTCATCATCTCATTCAAGGGCTTCACAATTTCTGCGAAGCCTGTGATAAACTTCCTCACGAAGTTGATCTTCCCAAAGAAAGTTCTTAACTCTTTCTTGCTCCTTGGCCTGGCGATCTTCAGAATGGATTCAACTCGATTCGGGTCGATTGAAATCCCTCTCTCTGAAATTATATGTCCCAAAAGCTTGCCTTCTGAGACTCCAAACACGCATTTGTTGGGATTCAGGGAGATGCCATATTGGATGCATCTCTCGAGAACTTTGGTTAAGTCTGCAACATGATTCAATCGGTCCTTGGAGAACACCGTCAGGTCATCCATATAGACAATGATGCACTTACCGATTAGGTCCTTGAACGCTATGTCCATGGTGCACTGGAAAGTTGCTCTAGCATTTATCAGACCGAATGGCATCCTTCTGTATGCAAACGTCCCCCACTTTGTAGTGAAAGTCATCTTCATCCTTTCCTCAAAGTCGACCATTACCTGATTATATCTAGAGTAACCATCCAAGAATGACATCATCTGTGCTCCATTGATAGTCTATAGTACCTCATCCAGTGAAGGAAGTGGGTAGTTATCCTTTTCTGAAGCCCTATTCAGGTTTCTAAAGTCAACACATAGCCTGATCTCCCTGTTTTTCTTGCGGATTGGAACTAAGTTGGCTACCCATGTTGAATGGCACACATGAAAGATTATCCTTGCAGACAACAACTTCTGAACTTCTTTGTAGATCAATGGCTCAATCAAGGCATTGACAGGGCACTACTTCTGTCGGAAGGGTTTAGCTTCGGGCTTCAAGGGAATAGTGTGAGTCATAACAGAGGCATCAAATGTCTTTAAGTCTTCATATCCCTAGGCAATTGTAGAAATATCATTCTTAAGTTCCCTCAATATGTATTTTCTGATTGCTTCAAGGCAGGCTTTCCCTATGTAGACATTCCTTTGGGGGCTAGAATCAGCTAAGTTAACTGTTTCATATTCACCTCCCTTTTCTTCAGCTGATATCTTCTCTCGGGCCCTTGGGTTTGAGTCAAAGATTCTTTCTAGAGCAACCATTCCCTTGGGAATGTTATTACTTTTGAGATTAAGGACCCCTTTTGTATCACAATCTCCAGGGTTCCAATCCCCTTGATCCCTATTGGAATCATCAATGATTTGCCCCTCAAAAACATCAGAACTTGCCAAAAAAGAAAGTATATGTCGGTTATCCTCGAAAACTTGAAAATTCCTTATATTGTCAGGAATAGCTAGGGTGGACATCAGTTCCACTGAAAAGCTATTGAATTTAGAGCCTTGCATAGGTTCCAAGGTACTTGCAGAAATAGCCAATGAATTAGCTACCTGATTTTCTTCTCTAGGGATTAAGCTAATCCCAAAAGCATCAAAGTCCTCAATCAGGTTCTATACCCAATTTTTGTAAGCTGCCAGCCTTCTGTTGTGACATGTGTATTGGCTGTGCACTTGCATGATAACTATTTTTGAATCTCCCTTGACCACCAAGGCAGTGATCTTCTTATGTGCAAACATCAGTCCCCATGCCAGAGCTTCATATTCTGCCATGTTGTTTATGCATCCAAATTGCAACCTGTAAGAAGCAAATAAGGTTTTCCCTTGAGGGCTGGTTAGTACAATTCCAACACCACTACCTATCTTAAATTTTGATCCATCAAACATGAGGGTCCACAGTTGATCACAAGCAGGGGTTAATCCTTTTGCATCTTTTGTAGGTATTTGGATAGGATTAACCAGAGGTGGGGCTCCTTGATCTTTTGCATCCAACACAGGGAAAGGATTTTTTGTAAGTTCTTGTTTAGTTATGTCATTTGACCTGTGGCTATCCTTCTGATAGTCACTAGTGTCTTTGGTTAACCCCTTGGGTTTTGTTTCATTTGTAAGTAAAGGGGTGTCAAGCAGATCTTGGGGTTGTTCTTTGTCAATATGCTGATTTGGGCATGTGTCTAGAGTAGGTTTGATCTGAGAAGGGATTTCTTTTGAAAGTATTGTATCCTTGGTTAACATGGTTGCTTCCTTGGCCTCAAATGAGAAGCAGTCTACAATGGTTTCAGGGTGACTTGTGCCAGCTTCCTTAGCTTGGGAAACATGATTTAAAATGTCCCTGCAAGGTTGACAAGTCAATTTAGAATGACTTTGGTAGTGTACCCTACACCAATTAGGGAGCAAGAGACTTTGCAGATCTATATCTGCCCCTAAGACCAGTTGATCTTGTTGCAGCTTTCTAATCAAGGCCTATTGATTTTCATTAATCGTGAAGTCAGGAAGTTTCTGCATTGACATGTCTTTAGAATGGAGAACTGAGAAGGTTAGAATTTCTTCTCTTTTATAAACCCCCATCTCAGTCTCAAAGTAAGCCACCTCATTGGGATAATCATAGTCAGTGATGATATGTTTGAGGCGAGGCTCAATTTCAATCCTAATCTGATTAGGAATCCCCTTCCATGATAGCCACATATGTGAAAAGTCAAGGGAAAGATATCCCCCTAAATTTTTCATCAAATCTCGGCTTAGCAGCATACCATAGGTCTCGAGAATATCTGCCACTTGACTATCTATGTTGGTTATGATTCTAGGATTTGATCCTACTTGAACATGTATGTTTCTTAATTCCCCTACCACATTAACCTCTGTTTTGTCAAGTTGAATGACCTTCTTATTGGTTTGAATGGGGTTTAATCCTAACTTCTTGCATATGGAAAACAAGATGACATTTCCTGAAGCCCCTGAATCCAATAAACAGTTATGTAGGTTCTTGCAAGAAATCCTTAAACTTAAAAGGAAAGGTGGAGTACCTACCTTGTTTCTGTTTAAGGTTGCATTCGCATCCCCAATAGGTGCTACCTTTCTCTTTCCTTTTGACTTATTAGCTTGCTCTAGATATTTCAACACTATCTTCCTTTGAGTAGGGCACCATTTTAAAATGTCAAAATATGACAAAGAAGTTTTATGTTTCTGCATCTCAGAAACAATGTCAAATTCTATATGATAACTTGAATTACTTTTGAAAACAACAGAGGAATTACCCTTGTTATGGAGGTTAGGTGGGCCTTTTGGTGGAGGAGGATTATTATCAGCATTTTTATTTGGAGGCACCATGTGATTAGGAGGCGCTGAGGTAGTGAATAGACCCTTACCTTGATTTCTTAGAAAGTGTCCTCCTTTCGTTTGAAAAGCCTAGGCATCATATGAATCCTCCTCTGGTTCATTTTCTTCTTGTCTTGGGAATGAAGGCTCCTCCTCAAAGGGCTCATAAGTCATTGTAGTATCCATTGAGTTGCCTCCTTTGTTTGAATTCCCCTAGAATGTGTGGGCATCTTCATGTGCCATCTTAACAACTATCTCCATTTGAGGGAAGTTTACCTTAGAATGGGTTGCTGTATTATGCAGCCTGTACCAATTGGTCATGAAGTTTAGGTCAGCCACACTTGCAGTATGTGTTCTTTCCTCATTTGCTTGATAGTTATGAGGAACTCTGCCATTATTGGGCCCTGTGTTCCATTGTTTGTTGTTATTTGTTCTCTGGTTGTACCCTCTGTTTTGGTTTTGATAACCTCTTTGGTTGTAATTGTTGTTATTCTGATAAGTACCCTGGTTGCTGCTATTTTGATTGGGGTAGTTACCTTGGTTTTGGGAAGGGTTCAACCGAAGTTGAGCCATGTCATTGGTGACTTGGGACAATGTTTTCTTCAAGGTTTCTACCTCATTTGTAAGCTGAGTTGTCTTCTCACTTTCCACATTCCTAGCAGCAGGTGGCTAACCACCATGATTTGGTGTTCCAATTTGGTTTTGATGACCATGGGAACTCTGAGGAAGCTGTGATTGTTGGAAGGGATCAATAGTTCTAGTAGCAAAGAATGGAATAGGTGGTTGGGTTTGCAATTCAGACATGGGTCCATAGTGGGAAGGAGACATTCCCGAGACAGTATTAAATATAGGAGTTGGGCTATGCATTTGGTATCCTATTGAAGGGAAACCTCCTCCTAGGCCTCCTTGTTGGGAACTGATTTGTTGTTGTAGCTTGATAGCTAGATGGTAGACTTTGGATAAAGAATCAATATCAACTGGTTGATAAGTTATTTGCAAGAACAAGCCCAGCAGGGGGTCTATAACTCTAAAGTAAGCTAGAATGGCACTATCCTCGGTGACTAGGTAGGGATCTTGCAATCTCCTATACATTCACTGGAATCTAGTATTGAATAATGGCAAGGATTCACCTAGTTCCTACCTAATGGTAGCAAATTGATGATATAAAAGAGTTGGGTCCACATAAACCCTAAACTGATTGATAAAGGCATTTTCCAAATGTGTCTAGGTCAGAATGGAACCTTGAGGAAGATTAAGGTACCAATTGTATGCCATATCCCCTAAGGAATAAGGGAATAACCTATAGACTACATCATGGTGAGCTATCTAAGCTCTAGTACAAGCATCCTTGAAAGCTTGTATGTGCTCCTCAGCACTCTATGATTCACCATGAAAATACTTAGGGCAGAACTTCTCAAGGTTCTTGGGCATATCATGAAAACCTCCAGGGATAGTCCCCAATGGAGAGGGATTGTTCTGGAAGAAGGCCATTGGTGGCGGTGGTGGGGGTTGAGCCAGCTGTTGTATGGGTTGAACTAGCTATGATGACAATTGAGATGGATGTGATGGTGGATTGATCGGTACCCACTGGGGTATTGGTGAAAAACTTGGTGGAGTGAGCGGAGCTGATAAAGGTGGTATGATGGTTGCCCCAGTCTTATGACTCTTGTGTCTTATTGGGGTCTTGAGTTCTATAAAAGGTATTGGATTTTGAGCTAATCAAAGAAATCTGTGGGACTCTTCTGATGAGAAACACCGAGCTTTATCTAGTTTTCCTTTCTAGGCCCTCCTTCTAGAGCCAGTTCCTATTGATGGCTATTTTGGCACCACAACAATGCAAGCAGAATATTGCTATTCTGCTTCTCCTGAAAGAGAAAGCCAACACATGGATACCTTAACTCCCAAGGTCTTTGTAGTTGGGTCTCAACCGTGCTGATGTTACTCAGTGGTCAATGCAACAGTAATATTCAAGGGGCCTGTTGGTGTTGAGCTTCTAGATTGTTCTAAGATCAAGCATGAAATAAAACCTACTCTAACAGGGGTTTTTAAAGAAATATAAAAAGATAAGTCAGAGTTTTGAAACAGAAAAGAACAATAATTCATCCAACCTTAACCAGACTTGTTAACTTCAAGGAATTATAAACCAAAACTACAGAACAAGATAAGCTTGTGATTGACACACAACCTCTTTCATTCACAGTGCTAATTCGCATAACATTTTTTTTAGCTACCATTTAAATAAAACACAAATAACATTTCATTCCTTGAAGATTTCACAAATCAAATGATCAATTAAGACAAATATCATTCAGGAACACAACATGAAGTAGATTAAACTCTCATTGCTTCTATTGTCAATAAAACAAATAAGCAATATTTACAAAGCTAGCACAATTACCAATATACAGAGAATCTGTGGCTCTAGATTGTTTCCAACTACACTAAGAGAACTTAGAAAATACATTACAGTCTACACTAAAACCTTACTGCTAACCAAGAAGACAAGAGAAGCTCTCATTACTGAGAATCGAGATGCAAGTCTATATCCTTCTGTTAACTCACTAACTCCTAACAGTTCTAACTCTAAATGTTCTGAATCTAAATGTTCTTTTAAATCTCAAAGTTTTAATCCCTCACTGTCTAACCTTTACAAAGAGGCCAGAATGCCATTTATATAGAGTGTGACAAAAAGAATGCGTTGTCCCCTACGCTAGGGTTTACAAAATATCTTCAGACTATAGGAGAGTCGGGTCTCAGATCTTTCTGAGGAAAGTCAAAATTACATTCAATGTGAATCCTTGTTCTCCATGCTAATGAAGGATTCCTACTCTCAGGGGAAGTCTTTTTAGATCTTTTGACAACTGCAGCATTAACTCTAGCATCTTCGTGTCCACCTTTGAAATCCCTCGCGGAGTCGCCTTGAATTCTCCAGGATATCTACATTAATATTGATCTGCCTCTGTCAGTGGTCACCATAGGTGTCCCTCTGAGTCACAACTTCTTCTTCTCGTTGGCTTCCCTTCTATTCTAGACTTATTAGAGTCGGGGAGACATTACCCCGAATTTCTCTTCTCTTCCTGAGCCCATTCTTGTTATCGACGAGACTCCTGAATGTTGGCCAGACCTCCTGGCACATACCTTTCCTCTCCTCGAAGGGACATCCCATCGGTGTGACCTCCTTCCTTTGCTGAGACTTCTTAGCAAGCTCCTTATGTCATACCAAAGATTGATCCTTCGGTAAGACCTTTCATTCTCACCGAGCCCACTTTCTTCCTTTCAGTGTGACTTTCTTCCTTCGGCAAGACCTTTTGGTGAAGGTATGATCCTTGGCCGAGCTCATCTTATCGGCAGGACCCTTCCCCTTCGGTGAAAATTTTTGCCGAAGGCAACACCTCTTGGCGACCTAGCCCTACTGTTGCCGAGACTTTTTGTATCGATAGGACCTTTCGCCGATTTCTTTCACTTTCACCGAGCTTCCTCCATGTCGCTGAGACTCTCTTTGGTCGGGGAGACTTTACACCAACCAAAGCTTCCTTTTTCCAAATTCTGTTGTTGCCAAGACCTTTCTATAGTCACACTGATGTGTTTTCTTTGTTCCACATGTGTCGCTGTAGCATTCTCTTGTCGGGGAGATTTCTTACAGACATCTTATGTCTCAACGAAAGCCTCTGTATGTTCTTTCTTTTGTCGCCGAGACTTATTAATTCTCTCGCCGAAGACCACTGATAGAATCCCTTTGTGGCATGTTGGTGTGACTTTATGAATTTTTCAAGACCATATGCTGAAGAAGATGACTCCTGTCGATGCCGTTGTTCTCGCTATGACCTCACCTCGTTCGGCAAGAGTATATAGCGATCCCCCTTCGTTTCCTTCAGAGTTTTACCGACAACTTGTTTTGGTGAGACATCCACCATCCGGCTAGACCTCTGGGTGATGCTATGCTACTTTGTCGATATGCAGACCCTTCCTCGTCGGCAAGACTCCCGACATTTAGTGAGAGCATATACCGAAGGGGACAACTCACACCAAAGTGTTAGACCCTTTTTGCTTAGTCGGTGAGACTTCGTAAACTCACTGAAACATCTTGGCGGGGATAACACCTTATGCTGAAGGGATCAACTCTTGATAGCGGTCAGCGAGACATGGAGACTTCACCAAGACCATACACCGATGAAGATGACTCTCGCCGAAGTATTTGCCAGTGGTGGGGTAGTCGGTGAAACTTTAGGGATTTTTTGAGACATCTCGGCGAAGAGAGAACATCTGCCGATAGTGTATGCCTTTTTCCGCCCGTCGGTGAGACCTGAAGATCTTGTCGAGACTTCTTTCTGAAGGAAACCCCTCATGCCAATAGGAAATTCATGTCATCGAGACGATGACTCTTGTCTTGCTGATGGATCCTGCATATGATTTTTGATCGCTGTGACACCTCTGGGGTCTTGCCAAAAGGAAACATAAACGCAGATTTGAACCAAACAAACCATAGGTCAGTGAAACCGTGATAACCCTACATCGATAAGATGCAAAATGGGGAGTATTCTAATTCTTTCAATTTTGAACAATCAGAGTCGAGCCACCAGTCGGTAAGAGAATAGAAAATTCTTGCTGACTTTTACCTTATCTCACTCTCATGACCAACTAGACAAAAAAATTCCTTCCAACTGAGCTCCCTTGGCAAATATCATCATGTATAGGGTTTACTCCTGCATTCAACAAAGAAAGCCACAGTAAAGATCATACCAACAGTGGTCAATTAATCAAAAACTTCATTGAAATGAATCCCATGCTAGTAAGGTGTAGTTAAATTCTCAAACAAAATGATCATACAAATAGTTCGGGCTTCAGGCCGACCCGCGGAATCCAAGCTAGGGAGGAATTTCGGAGAATTCTGAGTCAGGTGGATTCTAGCAGAATAAACATGAAAACACCCACTAGAAGCTTAATTCAATTATTATCAAACAAGGAACAACATGCAAGATCTCAAAATAGCATCAAGGAAACATAAAATGCATCATCATTCGTTAACTAGCCTTACTACTCCATTAGTCGTTTAATCGATCTGAGTGAAATCCTAACAAAGTCAAAGATTTCGGGTTTTTGGGCATCTCGCGGATTTTCCTTACTTTAGGAATTTCCCAGTTTTCCATCGCTTTATTGATTTCCCAAAAATGTGCTTAAAAGGTGAAAATTACACTGACTTCATGAAATTTTGTTTCCTCGAGATTTTACCGAAACTTCTTTGCCCCTTCATTTTCTCAAAATTTGTGAACTATTGTTATTTTCACGGATTTTTGTCCTTGGCAAGATTCTCTGAAACCTTGTTGAAAATGAAGAATTGAGAGATAACATGAGTTATTATTTGATGATTGTGCACCATATGATCAATTTGAAGATGTGTCATGTTGTTTCTTAGCTAATTAGGGTTGATTAAATTATTACTCAAAGTTTTTGTGTTTATTTCGCTGAATTCTGTCTGGCTTGGACTTTCCCAAAATTTCTCTCTACCCTGAATTCCACGAGAGGACTAAAATGCCGAAATTTGAAGAATGTGATCTTTATGAGATTCTGGGGATTTTTGTTCATCATGGGACTTGTATATATCATTTATGATGGATTAGCTTGAATTTCATATGGTGATGGATCTTTACTATGGTCTCTTTATTGAATGCGGGCATAATCAAGTCAAGTTGTTGCTGGCAGGACCAAAGGCAGAATAATGGATCCAAGTGCTAAAGGGTTTGCTATCTCCAAGGAAAAAAGGATTAAAATGGATATAAAGAGCAGAATCCCAGAGAGCAAGCTGACTTCCATCTAGTCAGAGGTTACCGATACAAATGTTGGGTTGTGGGATTATGAATAATTTAAGGCAAGGATGGCAACACATAACCTCCCTTTGTTGGCTAGAAGGATATTGGAATTAGGGTTGGCACATGTAGCTGGATTCCCTCCTACAATTCAGTGTTACGAGTTGGTGCTTGAATGTGCCAAACATTATGATAGGGGCACACAAATGATAGTTGGTCCTCAAGGAAGGATTGTGGAAAATCTCAACCCTATGTCTATTGCCCAGACCTTTGACATGCCTGACAGGTCTCATGTAGTGGGTTTTGATATGGATATAGCGAAGAAGTACTATGATGAAGATGTCATCAAATCCCAACAGGTCATCAATTCTTGGCTGGAGAAACCCAAGTCCCACTTCTCCAAGCTACCCAAGCAGCTATTCAGAGCTAAGTTTAAGAAGGAATACTATGATGCTATCACACTCCTCAGTAGGGTAGTGGGATTAAAGAGTGCAGAAGTATTTGAAAATTGGATGTTCCATGTCATTGTAAGGATGGAGCATAATATTGACTACCATTGGGCAAGCATTATAAGTGCAATGATACATGAACAAATTTGCAATGTCCTACAGACAAAGACCTTCACAATGACCTCCTACTTGGTTTATGCACTTACAATGTTCCATCCATACAAAGGGCTAAGCACAAGGGGTGTGTTTGGGAAGGATGTGATTTATGAGGTATACCCACAATTGCACTTGGGTGGAACAAGTTATAGGAGGGTGAATGATGCATTCACCATGTACATCACCAGGCTATTGCAAGGTGCAAAGCATGTCCGGATCTTAGATAATGCTAAGGAATTAATCAAGAGGTTTGGAGCTTGGTTTATCTAGTTCCCTACCTTTTCATATATCAGAATAGATGGTTGTCAGAGGGCTCCATACAGACTCCCTATATATCCCACATATCATATTATACTTTTGGAGGTCACAAGGCAGATCTGTGATTTTGATGCAATTGTCAAGAAGGATAAACATAAAACTGGATTTGGTGGTGATTTTCCTTTGAGGATAGGCAGTAGTGAGGATTGCTCCTCTATTAATTTGGCCCATGCTTCTGAAGAAGAAATGAGTACTTTGGGTCTATCTTTCCATTCTAAGAGATCTAGATTTGATAGTACTAGTGAGGCATAGAAGAGGGCTAGCAGGGAATACAGCCATAAGGATGATATAGAGGATTATTGGGCTAACAACAATGATGAATTTGAAATTAGAAAAAGTTCTCCAGGTTACCAATAAACTTAGTTTGGCTATACAACATAAAGGCCATTCCAGATCAGGTTGAAGATGATGGAGATTTGATTCAAGGCCATGACTATGAAGCTATGAAAGATAAAGCAGTTGGAGAAATAGACTGGCTGGAGGAAGAGAAAAGAATTAGAACAAATCATGACTCCAATGATCAAGTACACTAAGTTGTGGCTCAACACAAGATGTGGGAGTTGGAAAGTGAGGGTGTGCAATGCACCTATGATCTAATGGGAGACTTGGAGTCTCATTCTACTTCTGAGGAATCAACTGAGCAGGATCCTAAGGGTAAGGCTAAGGTGAGCTCTCCTTTCAAGATAAAGATTAAAGATACTTAGGTGGAGGAGGTAGAAGAGGCAGAAAAGCAGAGAAAACCTATTGCTAAGAAAAGGAAACACATTTTAAAGATGAAGAAATATACAAGGATGAAGCTGAGAAAGAAGGAAAAGAGACTAGTGTTTCTATGCCTAAGAGAAGAAGAGTAGTGAGATTGTCACAAAAGGAGAAGGAAACTTCTAAGGCAGGGGATGAAGTTAACCCACCAGTAGTAAATGTAGGAAGTTCAAGAGAGAAGACACAAGTGTACATAAGAAGATCAAGAACTCCATCTCCTAAAGATGGTGTTCCAAAGAAAAGTGCTCCCACAACTGTTCATGCCACTGAGCATGATAATGTCCCTCCTTCTCATGAGACTCACAATGTACCAAGTGAATCCAAAGATGCAGACGATTACCAAGATCAAGGAGGAGAAGAATTCCAAGAGGGTGAACTCTACAGTGCTGAAGAAGAAATAGAGAAGGTATTGTAGTCTCCTCTGGTGACTTATGAGGATTCACCTATACGAAATGAAGAGGATAGACATCCTCAAAGAGAGGAAATTCCAATTAGAACTCCTTCACCGGTGCATGAAGAAGAAGAGCATGATAAGGGAAGAAAAGATAAAGTTGAGGAGATTCTTGAAAATAGGATTTGAATGAAGATGAACCCAAGGTTCAATAGGATGTGGTTGGACAAGGTAATGTACAATCGGATTCCACTATTCTGGGTTGTTTGGACAAAAAGTTAAAGAGTAAAAAAATTGTGGTAGATGATACTCCTCTCAACTGGGATGAATTAATGGAAAATATAGGAAAGGGAAAGGCAAAGAAGAAAGCTAGGGTTATCTCCAGGATCGAGAGAGATGAGGCTAATAATAGGGTGATTCACATTGCTACTCCTACTCACGATAAGAATAAAAAAGGATAGTATGGTAGTAGTGATTCTGATGTCTGAGCTATCAACTTAGATTTTCTTCCATGGAACAGGAGACTGAAGAATATGAAGGCTCTAGTGTTGTAATCTTGGGTAGATTGAGGAAAGAGGTGCAAACTAAGCAAGAATTAAAAAAGGAGAATGATAAACTTAAGAGGTATCTACAAGACTTGATGAAACCCTTGTAATGCATCAGCTCTTCATCATCTACTACAATTTTTCTGCCACAAGAAACAATAACTAAGTTGGAGAAGATGAAAACCACTACACATGCCATAATGATTCAGTTGCGAGGAGTGAAAGCTAAAGGAGATAATGCTATCAAAGACATCCTTTCAACTGGTGGGGATGCTATAAGATCAATAGATTGGTTAAGGAATGTACTAGCTCAGGATAGGGAGGATGTGGACCTCTTGTTGCAGAAGACCAAAACCATCATGGAATACACTGAAGACAAATTGGTAAGTGATGGAATTCTTCCTTTGTCCAAAGATGGAGAACTCTGGGAATGGTTTGAAGTTTTGAAAATAAGGCAAAGAATTTTAAAGAAGGTACATAAGCAAGGGAAGCAAATTGAGAACACTCTAATTGATATCTATAACAAATGCATTTTTTTCTTTGAACTTATGACAGGAAGAAAAAGGTTTGCACCAAAACATCTAAGCTTCAAGCAATTGAGAAAATAGTGGTGTGATATATATTCTCCAATCAATGAGGATCCAGTCATTGAACATCAGTTAGATGATGTAGCCACATACATTGCAGTAATGGATAAGTATCAAACCATGAAGGTGGATTGGGATAAAGTTGTAGAATAGTCAAGAGAGGACATTAAGTCCATTGAAAGGAGAATTAAAGTTTTTGTTATTCCACCTATAGCTGACTTAGAGAAGATTTTTTTGATGGTGCAAGATAAGATGGAGCAAGCTAAGGACAAAGGGGGGGTCAGTTAATACAATGCCTCATTGAAATTTGTGCATCCCCATTATTTCTCTTCCTCCTTTACATGCATTGGACCAAGCTATGTTGGAGATCCCAGGACAACCTGAATGGAGTACATGAATTTAATGCATACTTTATTTTATTTTTCAATTTCTCTTGGCCAACTTGTTTTAGGGGATGATTGTTTTGTAACCCTATTTGGGCCGACATAAGATGTAATCTCTATAAATAGGGTTTGTTCCTCATTTGAAAGGGCTAGATAGTTTTCACCTTGGAGCGAATTAACCAGTATAGTAAGAGTTAGAGCTAGGAGTTAGTTCATTTTGAGCAAGTGTTGTAACACAGAACACTGGAATTGTTGCATTTATTGGATGATTCAATACAATTAAAGACATTGTGCTTTGGTGATCTCTCTTGTGTTGAATTTTCATGCATGGTTCTTGTTGTTCTATCTTTTGAGATTGTTTGAGAAATATTGTCAGTAGTTAGATTTAGAGTAAGATTTTATTCAATGGTGTTTATGGTTTGATGCTTGAAGTGTTTGTAGCAATCCCTAGTCCATACTTTTTGTAGTTAGCTAACTATTAGTTGCTTTGCAAAGTTGGCCTGGACTTTTATATTCAATGTGCTTAGTTCAATTGTGGATATTTGTTCATTTCAATTGCAATAGGGTTGTTTTGAATGAATGTTCATAATCTAAAAATATTTAATGCCTTAGAAGATTGCACTATTTCTATAAGATTGCAAATTTGTCTGGTCAAGCAAAAATTAGTTTATGAGGGATTGGTCCATTTCAAGTATTTTATGATTTTCATTGTTAATCTTAGGGCTAGTGTTAAATTTACAAATCTCTCTAAAACCCCTTATCTCTTTTGCTATTTCTTTTATAATTTGGGCTAGATTTAGGATTCCAAGTATCACCATATTGTAAAATTTGATAAGTTTTGAGATTTAGTATTTGCTTGTAGTAAGGTCCCTTTGTGATTACCAACATTTTCACATATTATCTTAAGTTGTTTATGCATTTTCAAGACCTATATTACTAGAGACCTTGGGGTTATCTCTGGGCTTGTTGATAGAGATTTACCTTTCAAGAAAAGATAGGATTTTATATTATGTCCGAGTTGTTGTCAAGTAAAAAACACCATCAACATAACTCCTAACCTAAACTCCTAATCCTAACCTTAACCCTAATTGAACTTTAACCCCTAATTAAAACTCCAACCTTAACCTCAGCTCTTAATTAACCTTAACCCTAATTTATCCCTATACTAACTCTAGTTGAACCCTAACCCTAATCCCAACTAACCCTATCCCAATTGGAAATGTTCAAACATATCACTGTAGCCCAAACCTGTTTGATGGAACCCATATTTTTATTGTCAATAGATTTTAAAATTATAATAATACATTAAAATACAATTCAAATTTCAAACCCAAAAACATAAAAATT
>VDFB02029375.1:0-17593 GCA_007258455.2 Sequoia sempervirens | reverse complement strand
TGAGCTATCTCTCCCTCTCCCCCCTCTCTATCATTCACTCCATCTCTCCTACTTTATAGATTCTCTTTCTCTATTTCTCTTTTTATCTCCCTCTCACTCCTCTTTATCTCTTTCCATCCATATCTTTCTCTACCTCTATCACTATCTCTCTATCTCTTTCACTATCCCCCTCTATCTCTCTATATCACCCCCTTTCTATGTCTCTCCCTCTCCTTATATATATTGAGCTATCTCTCCCTCTCTCTCCCTCTCTATGTATCGCTCTCCTCTTTCCCCCTCTTTTTCCTATCTCTCCCCCTCTTCTCCCTCTTCCTCTTCAACCTATCTCTCTCCCTCTCTCCCCCTCTTCTCTATCTCTCTGCCTCTACCTATCTCTCTCCATTTCTCTCCCTCCATCTCTCTATCTCTCTCTCGTCTCTCCCTCCCTCGATCCCTTCCTATCCCTCCTATCTATATACCTATCTATCTACCTATCTCTCCCTTTCTCTTCCCATATATCTCTATCTCTCTCTTTCTCTTCCATATATATATATGGATATATATATATATATATATATATATATATATATATATATATATATATATATATATATATATATATATATATATATATATATATATATATATATATATATATATATATATATATATATATACCTATCCCTCTCTATCTCCCTATATCCCTTTGTACTTATCTCTCCATCTACCTATATCTCTCTATTTATTTCTCTATCTTCACCTCTACCTCTATTCTCCTCTCTCTCGCTTTATCTCTAGACATGTCGCCCTCTCTCTATCCATCCATCTATCTCCCTCTATATCCCTCTTATATATTTATCTCTTCCATCTCTATATATCCCTCTCTCCTCTCTCTTTCTCCTCCCTCTCCTCTCCTCTCCATATCCATCTCCTTCTCCTCCATCTCCATCTCTATCTCTATCTTCCTCTTTGTCTCTATCTCCTTACCCCTCTCTCTCTCTCACTCTTCCACCCTCTATCTCTCCCTCTTTCTATCCCTACCTCTCCCTCTCTCCTTATTGTAAACATAACATGATCTTGTTGGTAATGGAGCCTGATTATCTTCCTGATTTAGAGGTTTTATTTCAATCATCTTTGGATCCCTGTAAGTGGATGCATAGTTTATTTGAAGCTATATCACTTCTCCATTGAGACCTTTCTTGCACAAATAATATCATTTTCTAAATGGCCTACCAATTAACCTCATGTACTACATAAATGTATGCAAAAAATAGACCAAAATTTATCCTAATTGACCTTCCACACTTCTTTAGCATACCCATTGCACACTAAGGTGTGATTGCTAGTTAGTAATTGTTTTGAAGCAATATTATTGCAATGAGTTTTTTTTTATTGGTACTTGTCCTAAAGTAATACTATTGCAATGAGTTTTGTTTTATCTTAATAGTTAAACTAAATTGCAATGAGTTTTATTTTATCTTAATAGGTAAACTAAATAAAGGTGAACTATTATTTTGTCATTTTTTAGGAATGGTTTTATTAATTTAAGTTAAACAAAATTATATTAATTTGAGAACATATATATACATAATTTTAATAACTAATATTTTAATATGTTTAATTTTTCATTTGTATTTTGATTTTTTAATATATTATTAATACTATTTTTTACTTTATAAATATATATCTTTAGGAACTATTTATATTTTTAATAATATTATTAATACAAAAATTCAAAATTCAAAACAAACATGTTATTTATTTATTTATTTATTTATTTATTTATTTATTTATTTAAACTACACTTATTTATTCGAGTTAAATTTATATTCTTAATTGAAATTTTTAAAAAAATATTTTAATGATAATTAATAAAAAATTTAAAAATCCTTTATTAAATGTTTTATAAATATTTAGATAATATTATTTTATATATTTAAAATATAAATTATAGAATTAATTTAAACATATTATATTTATTATTTAGTTCTGGATTTGTAAAATTTAAAATTTATATTTATATCTCGTAATCATTATGAGCCAACATATTGAATATTTATGTTTTAATCCTTTATAATCAATCAATCGAATTTCAAAAAAAATTGAAAAAAAATATTTACTCATCAATATTTTACAATATTTGTTCTAATAAATAAACTCAATTTCAACTATGTTAATCATAGTTGCATTTAATATGAATCAAGCTTGAGTTCAAAGTTAACCCTAGCAATTATAATATTTTTAAACCTAGTAAAATCATGATACATTCAATTTGCAATAATTTGTTGATCTCAAACTATTATGTAGCCAACCTTTAAACTATTGGCATGGCCCATCCATCAACTACGCAAAATACTTATTAAAATCATACAAAAATAGTTACATTACATATGACTTACAAGAATCTATTATTTCAAACTATTATTTGACTTGCCCCTAATTGATATTTCACAAATAATTTATTGACTGACTAACAAATACAATTACTACAATACAAGATAGAAAAGTACTCACCACTACGTGACACTTGTTATAATCACTCTTTTGATGGAAACTTTTATGTTGAACAACTAATTCAAAGAGCATGCATATCCTATTGTGAGGGGTGAAATTTTTTGAGAATAATTTAATAATTTTTAAATGATTGTTGATTTATTAATGATCTATGTAAATAGAATTTTGTAAATTTGATGTAAAATAAAAGGTAAGAAATGATTTTATTATATATTCATATTTTTAAAATAATTTATTTTATCTTTCTTTTCAACTCACATGATTAAGTATATATATTTAGTATTATTATAATAGTGAAAATATTTTAATAATTTTAATTTATTATATGTTTAATATGTGAATTTTTTATGTTTTTATATTTTCTATTTTTTATAGTATTTTTATTCGTTTGTGTTTTTAGAAATATTATTGTCTCCAATTCATATTAGTTTGGGTCTCCTCCTAATAATAGATTATTACTTGTGATGTAAAATATTGATAAAATAACTTACACAATTTAATCCAAAATTATTGTCTATCACTATTATGGGTTATGGAGAACTCATGCCTAGAATAAAACTAAATATTTGAAAATAATGCTTCGGTAATAAGATTGAATATGATTTAATATTTCATTTATTGTTTTTTATTAACAAATATTTATAGAGAAATAGGTGCATGCTTTGTATTTACCATCTCATTTTGTAATTTTTTTAGCACTAATTGATAATAAGCATATTGATTACTATTTTTTTACCTCTAAAACACTTCACCTTATTTCAACAAGACACCTATAATTACTAAGACCCTATTAATCATTTCATCTCATTATCCCAACAATATGGACACTAGTGTGTCATACTTATATTGTCTATTAGATAGGTTTATGTGTGCTCATATCCCAAGTATTCTAAAATCCCTTTTCTTGCATGAGAAATAACTTTATTTATGAAACCCTAACCCCAGTTTGTTTCTCACAATCAATTTAGCTTAGGCATGCTTATATAATAAGACGTAGACAAAAAAAACACCCCAACCACTTCATCCACCCTCTTCATGCTTTAACACATCATGAAATTTCCTCTTTAAAAAAATATAGTGTATCACTTCACACATAAAGTTTCTATTGTTGTAGATCCATACACTAGCACTCATAAGATTACACATTCCAACTCTAATTTAACTAATTCTATGCTAAAATGTTGAAACAAAGGGTACTATTGATGAAGGCTCCAAAATATTCCCTACGCATAATATTTCTCCTACTCAAACTACATAGGTCCTATAACATAAGAAAATTGCTTTTAAACTTGCCCTTGCCATTGAAAGGACATTCTTGCATCAATATAAAATAAAGAATAACTCAGTTACCTCTTGAAAGGGTCAATGGTTGTTTCTCAACCAAGTAAATAAAGTAGTTGACCATTTTTAGTCCCTGCCTTTATAAGCAGGAGACTAATGTTTTCAATTAAGCAAAATGCAATTTTAATTGTGTCTTGGGAACCGAGCGCGGGCTACGATACAACGTTAATACAAAGTTTTGTTTTTTTGTTTATTTTACTGAAAAAAAAATTACAATTTATCTTGCCCTGCATTGGCGAGTGCCTAATTTCCTGGGGGTTTAAATTTTTTAGCAATAATTTTAAACTATCTGTCCAATCATCGGGAGAGGGTGAAATATTACGGTTCTATCCCTAATTTTTTGTTTGGTTTTTCAAGAAGGGCACATGGACGAAATGGGCGTGTGGCTGCATAATGCTTTCACATTTTGCAAGCGGGCATTCTTAATGGCGTCAGGTGGCATTCTTCCTATTAGGTGTCTCTGTTCATGGCATGTACGGTTTTTGGTTCATTCTGCAGATGTCTGGATGAAAGTTATCTCTAAAGCCTGCTCGCCCATGACAGAAACGAGCGTTCATGTGCCTGGGCTTGGACTTGGAGCTAGCGTTTGGAGGCAAGCTTGAGTCTTCTTCTTCAAAGCAGCGAGCATTTGAGGTAAAATGTTACACTAATTTCTTGCTGCTGAGGGTTGTTTTGCAACTGTATTTTTATTTTAGATTGATGGAAGGTACCAAACAGCCAAAGCCGTGAGACCAAATTTCTTTGACGCATTTCCCTGAATATATTTTACTTCTTTTTCAATGCTATTTGAAGTTTCCATAGCTTCTTCAAAAGAATTTCTTTTAGGCTCTTGGCGATGGGAGAAAGGCATTGAGATGTTTGATAAAATGCTTTGGCAGAGATGTATGGAAAATGTGCTAGCATAGACAAAACAATGGAGTTTTTGGGAAAATGTTTCAGGTAAATGTGGTCTCGTGAGCAACTGGTCAGAGGTTTGATTCCTCCAGGATTTCTCCATCCATTCCATCATTCCAGGGAAGGGGTTAACATCTCTATCATTTCATGACTGGAAACTCCCATCCTGAAGTCTGTTGTAGATTTCCCTTCTCGGCAAAAGCTGACAAATGCATGTCTCTTACAACACCTTCTAACTCTTGTGATCACGGCCTTTTCTTCCCCGGCTTTGGTGTAGTTTTTTTTATTGAACTTGTTGGAATTGTTGGTTTGCCCTGTTTAATGTTCTAGTTGTCTTTGATTACATTAGCTTTTCAATAGGAAAATGCAGCGCATCGATAACAACTAGGGTTTTACTTTTTTATTTAACTGGTATCTCTCTATTTGCTTCTTGTTGTTACCTCTTTCACATTTCAACTTTGTAATTTTGCATCTTGTCTGCAACGATGTTTG
This sequence comes from Sequoia sempervirens, assembly GCA_007258455.2. NCBI lineage: Eukaryota > Viridiplantae > Streptophyta > Pinopsida > Cupressales > Cupressaceae > Sequoia > Sequoia sempervirens. Next base: position 12,373 of record VDFB02029375.1, on the reverse strand, counting down.
TTGCTCTATGTACTTTCATAGATTTTGCACTTCACTACAAGTGCAATGACGTTACAACACAGTAGTGTTTATCAGTCCATATTCATGCCTTCAAAAATTTTATCTTCATCACTCAACATTTAATTGGCAAAGAGATAATAAATAGCCAACTTGCTGCAAAGTGCAAAAAAGACACTATCTCAGTAAAATTCCATTACTTATCAGTTACAAATTTATAGTGGCTCTGAATTCAAGTAGGGTTTTTTTACCCCAAACAGCAATAGCTGAAACTAAGGATTCGTTTCAGCTTCTAGTTGTAGAAGAAGAAATTGATGATACACATAATTTAGTCCATTTCAAGCCATTGAATTTGACTTCACAAAATAGCTCAACATAATATTGGCATTTCATTGTGGAGTTAAAAACTTAAAACTCCCTGATTTAAGGTGAAAGCTTACCTGGAGCTCACCTAGATGACGATGGTTGAACTTTTGTCTAGATTTATCTATAATTTACTATAATATGTGTTGGCATTTATTCTTGAGACACGGTTCCGTCATTTTTCTTGGGCATCTCTCTATTTCTTCCTTGGTAGAGGTTCATCTGTCCATTTAAATTATCAATTTTTGTTTGTTTAAGTCATTTTAGCATGATTGGGTCATGAAGTTTGTTTGTTTAAGTCATCTTAGTCATTTTTTTTGTTTAAAATATCTTTCTTCTGAGCCCTACAAGCATTCTAACCTCAAATACAGAAAGAATTTACATTTGGTTCAGAAATTATATGGTCATTGGCACCTATGAAACCTTTAAGATATCTATGGGTAGGAGCTATCTTTATAACTATATTTTCCCATTTGTTTGTGTACATATATGCTTGTGCATGCCCGTGTTTAGCTATTATGGTGAGTTCCCATGATAGTTATCAACAACTAACTGTACATCCTTCCCATTGTGATCACCAAGAACCTAGTAAGACTGCATGCCACAAAAAATGAAAGAAAGGAAAGAGTTTTGGGATGGACACTACTGAAGGTAGCACAAAATATATAGGTTAAGATACAACATCTAAAACAACTCTTGCAGCTTTATCGAATGCCCTCTCAGCACCAAATTGATTTAGGCATTTAGAGTTTTGTTGTAAATTGTTTCATTGGTTTAAAAAATATAGTGTTGATCATGGTTTACATCAATCTATAAAATTTATGTTGTTAGAATCCATCCCTATGCTCAGTCCATACAAATTCAGTTGTAACAAAAAGCAATTGGATAGCCTTTATGACATTTTCTCAACTAGAGAAAATAATTTGAATCCTTGGTTTATAGTTTCATTGAATTCATAGCAATGAATATATATTATTAAAATTATGATTGGATGTTCAAATTTTTATTTTGAAATGTCTTCATGCTCACTATCGAGTTCAACAGCTGGCTTTTCCATTCCCCCATTCCTTAGTAACTTCACTATAGAAGGAACTCAATGTTGTGAAAGAGAACAAATCGCAAAGCCAAACCTGCTGAAATTGAACCAGAGAGCAAAATCAATATTTAATTGCTTTACATATTGTTTAGGTATTATCAAATACATATTGTATTTGAGTCTATTTTGACATTTTGAGCTCATAATATCGATATACATAGGATGCCATAGAAGTAATGAAACATGCCCAGTTCCAGTTGGGCTCACTATAGACAACCTAAAATAGATTATTATGTGTATCATCAATCGTCAATTTATTCATAAAGTTATATGTCCATTTCGAAAATCTTTGTCAGCTTTTCATTTCAATTGTAATTATCTCTATGTATTCATATTCTTTCTCCATTTCTGACATTTTTCAAAATTTGAGAAAATAAGTAAATTAAACTTAGAAAACAAAGAAATAGGGTCAAAATTTCAATTCTGAGAACTGGGATGAATCTACTAACATTAATGTCACCATTCATAGAATAATTAAGTGGTCATAATACAATTTTTTGAGAGTGGGGACAATGCAACATATGCGTTGAAACAAGACATAGTTAAAAACAAGGCTGTGACAATTTGTTGACTTGAAAGACTGTGCAATCACATTTTTATGGAACTAAATCATAGGTTTTCTATAACATCAATCATATTAGGAAAATTTCCTACCTCATTAATATAAATTGGTTGTTTGTTCCTAAACCATGCTTTGAGGTCCAAGGGCTTAATGCTACAGAGTATACACATTTAATCATAAGTAAAGTTATTTTTCTACAAAAGTGTTTTTCTAAGGTTCTTGGCTTATGCTTATTATTTAAGGGATATGGAGTTTGTAGATTTTAAACTGAGTTTAGGAAAAATAGGAAAAACACAGAGGATTTGTATTGCTGGGGTTTGTTTATAACCAAAGAAAATATAAAACAGGGTTACTAAAATTGTTGCATATTACTGTTCATCCCATTATATTCTTCTCATGAAAAACCAATCATTATGTTATTGAGAGCTTTGAATTTCTGGCACTTTTGAACTCCTCCTCCCATTTGAAGTACTGACTCCACAGGATCGAATCTTCGTTTGATATCTCTGGAAACTAAACCACAAATCTTGTCAAAGTAGTCTCCATCACATACACCCATCTGTCATTTGGCCTTTGGACTACTTCAAAACAGGTCCAAATGAACTTAACTACAATATATAACTTATAGATCTTATGTATAACTGGTTTGAGATTAAAGCAAAAATCAATTGCTTCAGGAAATATTAAAAACATAAGGAAAGGTTTGGTCATGATGCAAGGCATCAGGCATTTATTTTTTACAAAGAGCTAGTAAACTTTTATTTATGCAATAAGACTAAGCCCATCCATTTTCCACCAGGTTATTTTGACATCATAGCTATACTCACAAATTCACAAAGAGGAAAATAATTATATTTGTTGTAAAATGTAAACTATCAGGAAGTTAGGCACTCGCCAATGCAGAGGAGGATAAATAGTAATTTTCTTCCCAACAAAAAAAAGGGTAAATCAGAACTTTGGATTAACACTGCATTATATCCTGCGCTCGATTCCCAACACACAAATAAATTTTCTCTTTACTTAATTGATCACATTGACTATTGCTTGGTACATCTCTAAGATCACCATATGTTGTTGAGAGTCTTAGATTTGTCAAATGGTCAAACTAAAGGCATTTAGAAGAGAACTATTGAAATTTTTGACAAAAGATAGGAACTACTTTGTCTTCTACTTGCTTTCATTATGCATCTTACTTAGGCTTGTCTTGGATTTTGAACTATGTTTTTGAATATTATCATTTACAAAAAGCAGACTTTAATTTCAATAGTTCTGTTCAAAATGTCTTCAACTTGATCATTTGAGAAACCTAAAACCCTCAACTATATATGGCGGTCTTAGAGGCATGGTAAGCAATAGTATAGACAAAGCATTGAATTTTCCAAAAAATGACTCAAAAAAATGTGGTTAGCAATGGAGAAGGTGTTGAGTTGTTTCGAAATATGTCTCAAAGAAATGTGGCCCCATGGTGATGGAATGCTATGACAATGCATATCTAGCATTCCAGCATTGTGGTACCAAATTCGTTTGAAGCAATTTCCCAAATAGTTTGTTGCTTTGTCTTTGCTACAGATTCTTCCATACATGCATTTTCTTATTATCGTATTCCATGAGAGCACATTTCCATAAGGCATTTTCTGAAACAATACAATGTGTTGTCTATGCTACCAGTCCAACATGTGGAGAACAAATTAAATGTGTAAGCAATGTATATAATGGTGGCTTACGTAGGATGGCGTAGAGGCAATGAAACATGCCCAGTTCCAGGTCCATGTGTCGTTCCTTGAAGAAATAGACAAAACATTAGGGAAACATTCGTACTACTTTGCCCTCTCCTCATGATTGGACAGCCTGTTTAAAATTATTGCCATGGTAAAATAAAGAGACATTAGACATTACGCTCATATTTATGATTCTTTGTGTCATTCTTTATGGCTGCTCATTCTTCATTGGATGTTGTCATTTAATTGTTGTTTCCTTGCTGGTGATATTCCATGTTTGGTTGCTTCTATACCATCCTATGAAAGTCAACATTTGAAATATTTCTTACGCATTTAATTCATTTTGCACATGCTACACCTTGAAGTCTCTATTCCATATCTAATGGCTCACATGGATTCTCCTTGGCTTGAAACCACTACCACTGAAAGAGTGGTGAATGAGGAAGGGAGAGTGGTGAGTGGAGAGGAGAGTGGTGACTTGGGGGGGAGTGGGAGGCGGGCCCCCTCCTTTTTGTCAACCAAATCGACTATTCTATAGTTGGCCAACATTGGTCCCAGCCTTTGTAACAGGAGGCTAATGTTACTAATTGAGCAGAGTGAAAATTTATTTGTGTGTTGGGAATTGAGTGTGGGATATAATCCCTTGTTAATCCAAAGTCCAAATTTTTCATTTATTTTGTTGGGAAAAGAATTACTATTTATCTCCATCGGCTCAAAATCTTCTTAATCTTCACCAAAGCTTATACAAGTGATTATAAAAAGGTCTTTATGTTTTGTTGATTGTATTTAATTTTATGCTATCCTTTATAGCAGGAGACTAATGTTTTTGATTGAACAAAATGCAATTTTAATTGTGCCTTGGGAACCAAGCATGGGCTACGATACAACGTTAATACAAAGTTTTTTTTTTCGTTTTTTTTACTAAAAACAAAAATTACAATTTATCTTGCCCTGCATTGGCGAGTGCCTAATTTCCTAGGGGTTTAAATTTTTTAGCAATAATTTTAAACAGTCTGTCCAATCATCATGAGGGTGAAATATTACGGTTCTATCCCTAAGTTTTTGTCTGGTTTTTCAAGAATGGCACATGGACGAAATGGGCACGTGGCTGCATATTGCTTTCACATTTTGCAAGAACGTATTCTTCATGGCATCAGGTGGCATTCTTCCTACTAGGTGTCTTTGTTCATGGCATGTATGGTTTCTGGTTCATTCTGTAGATGTCCAGATGAAAGTTGTTTGTAAATCCTACTCGCCCACGATAGAAATGAGCGCTCATGTGCTTGGGCTTGGACTTGGAGCTAGTGTTTGGAGGCAAGCTTGAGTCTTCTTCTCCGAAGCAGCGAGAATTTGAAGTAAAATGTTGCAGTAGTTTCTTGCTGCTGAGGGTTGTTTTGCAACTGTATTTTTATTTTAGATTGATGGAAAGTACCGAACGACCAAAGTCGTGAGACCAAATTTCTTTGACGCATTTCCTCAAATATATTTGACAGCTTTATCAATTCTATTTGAAGTTTCCATATCTTCTTCAAAAGCATTTATTTTAGGCTCTTAGCAATGGGAGAAAGGCGTTGAGATGTTTGATAAAATGGTTTGGTAGAGATGTATGAAAAATGTGCTAGCATAGACAAAACAATGGAGTGTTTGGGAAAATGTTTCAGGTAAATGTGGTCTCATGAGCAACTGGTCAGAGGTTTGATTCCTCCAAGCTTTCTCCATCCATTTCATCATTCCAGGGAAGGGGCTAACATCTCTATTTGTTTCATGACTGGAAACTCCCACCCTGAAGTCTGTTGTAGATTGCCCTTCTCGACAAGAGCTAACAAATGCATGTCTCTTACAATGCCTTCTAACTCTTGTCATCACGGCCTTGTCATCACAGCCTTTTCTTCCTAGACTTTCATGTAGTTTTTGTTTATTGAACTTGTTGGAATCATTGGGTTGCCCTGTTTAATGTTCCAGTTGTCTTTGATTACATTAGCTTTTCAATAGGAAAATGCAACGCATCGATAACAACTAGGTTTACTTTTTTATTTAACTGGTATCTCTTTGTTTGCTTCTTGTTGTTACCTCTTTCACATTTCAACTTTGTGATTTTGCATCTTTTCCGCAATGGTGTTTGTTGCTCTATGTACTTTCATAGATTTTTCACTTCACTGGAAGCACAATGACGTTACAACACAGTAGTGTTTATCAGTCTATATTCATGCCTTCAAAAATGTTATCTTCATCACTCAACATTTAATTGGCGGAGAGATAATAAGTAGCCAGCTTGCTGCAAAGTGCAAAAAAGACACTATCTCAGTAAAAATTCCATTACTTATTAGTTACAAATTTACAGTGGCTTTGAATTCAAGTAGGGTTTTTCTTACCACAAACAACAACAACTGAAACTAAGGATTCATTTCAACTTCTAGTTGTAGAAGAAGAAATTGATGATAGACATAATTTAATCCATTTCAAGCCATTGAATTTGGCTTCACAAAATAGCTCAACATAATATTGACATTTCATTGTGGAGTTAAAAACATAATACTCCCTGATTTAGGGTGAAAGCTTACTTGGAGCTCGCCTGGATGACGATAGTTGAACTTTTGTCTAGATTTGTCTATAATTTACTATAATATGTGTTGGCATTTGTTCTTGAGACACTTTTTCGTTAGTTTTCTTGGGAATCTCTCTATTTCTTCCTTGGTAGAGGTTCATATGTCCATTTAAATTATCAATTTTTGTTTGTTTAAGTCATTTTAACATGATTGGGTCATGAAGTTTTTTTTGTTTAAGTCATCTTAGTCATTTTTGTTTGTTTAAAATATCTTTCTTTTGAGCCCTACAAGCATTCTAACCTCAAATACATAAAGAATTTACATTTGGTTCAAAAATTCTATGGTCATTGGCACCTATGAAACCTTTAAGATATCTATGGGTAGGAGCTATCTTCATAACTATATTTTTGCCATTTGTTTGTGTACATATATGCTTATGCATGCCCGTGTTTATCTATTATGTTGAGTTCCCATGATAGTTATCAACAACTAACTGTACATCCTTCCCATTGTGATCACCAAGAACCTAGTAAGACTACATGCCAGAAAATATGAAAGAAAGGAAAGAGTTTTGGGATGGACACTACTGAAGATAGCACAAAATATACAGGTTAAGATACAACATCTAAAACAACTCTTGTAGCTTTATCTAATGCCCTATAAACACCAAATTGATTTAGGCATTTAGAGTTCTATTGTAAATTGTTTCATTGGTTTAAAAAATATAGTGTTGATCATGGTTTACATCAATCTATAAAATTTATGTTGTTAGAATTCATCCTTATGCTCAGTCCATACAAATTTAGTTGTTACAAAAATCAATTGGACAACCTTTATGACATTTTCTCAACTAGAGAAAATAATTTGAATCCTTGGTTTATAGTTTCATTGAATTCATAGCAATGAATATATATTATTAAAATTATGATTGGATGTTCAAATTTTTATTTTGAAATGTCTTCATGCTCACTATCGAGTTCAACAGATGGCTTTTCCATTCCCCCATTCCTTAGTAACTTCACTATAGAAGGAACTCAATGTTGTGAAAGAGAACAAATCGCAAAGCCAAACCTACTGAAATTGAACCAGAGAGCAAAATCAATATTTAATTGCTTTACATATTGTCTAGGTATTATCAAATACATATTGTATTTGAGTCTATTTTGACATTTTGAGCTCATAATATCGATATACGTAGGATGCCATAGAAGTAATGAAACATGCCCAGTTCTAGTTGGGCTCACTATAGACAACCTAAAATAGATTATTATGTGTATCATCAATCGTCAATTTATTCATAAATTTATATTTCCATTTCAAAAATATTTGTCATCTTTTTATTTCAATTGTAATTATCTCTGTGTATTCATATTCTTTCTCCATTTCTGACATTTTTCAAAATTTGAGAAAATGAGTAAAGTAAACTTAGAAAACAAAGAAATAGGGTCAAAATTTCAATTCTGAGAACTGGGATGAATCTACTAACATTAATGTCACCATTCATGGAATAAGTAAGTGGTCATAATACAATTTTTTGAGAGTGGGGACAGTGCAACATATGCGTTGAAACAAGACATAGTTAAAAACAGGGCTGTGACAATTTGTTGACTTGAAAGACTGTGCAATCACATTTTTATGGAACTAAATCATAGGTTTGCTATAACATCAATCATATTAGGAAAATTTCCTACCTCATTAATACAAATTGGTTGTTTGTTCATAAACCATGCTTTGAGGTCCAAGGGCTTAATGCTACAGAGTATACACATTTAATCATAAGTAAAGTTATTTTTCTACAAAAGTGTTTTTCTAAGGTTCTTGGCTTATGCTTATTATTTAATGGATATGGAGTTTGTAGATTTTAAACTGAGTTTAGGAAAAATAGGAAAACCACAGAGGATTTGTATTGCTGGGGTTTGTTTATAACCAAATAAAATATAAAACAGGGCTACTAAAATTGTTGCATATTACTGTTCATCCCATTATATTCTTCTCATGAAAAACCAATCATTATGTTATTGAGAGCTTTGAATTTCTAGCACTTTTTGAACTCCTCCTCCCATTTGAAGTACTGACTCCACAGGATCGAATCTTCATTTGATATCTCTGGCAACTGAACCACAATTCTTGTCAAAGTAGTCTCCATCACATACACCCATCTGTCATTTGGCCTTTGGACTACTTCAAAACAGGTCCAAATGAACTTAACTGCAATATATAACTTATAGATCTTATGTATAACTGGTTTGAGATTAAAGCAAAAATCAATTGCTTCAGGAAATATTAAAAACATAAGGAAAGGTTTGGTCATGATGCAAGGCATCAGGCATTTATTTTTTACAAAGAGCTAGTAAACTTTTATTTATGCAATAAGACTAAGCCCATCCATTTTCCACCAGGTTATTTTGACGTCATAGCTATACTCACAAATTCACAAAGAGGAAAATAATTATATTTGTTGTAAAATGTAAACTATCAGGAAGTTAGGCACTCGCCAATGCAGAGGAGGATAAATAGTAATTTTCTTCCCAGCAAAAAAAAGGGTAAATCAGAACTTTGGATTAACACCGCATTATATCCTGCACTCGGTTCCCAACACACAAATAAATTTTCTCTTTACTTAATTGATCACATTGACTATTGCTTGGTACATCTCTAAGATCACCATATGTTGTTGAGAGTCTTAGATTTGTCAAATGGTCAAACTAAAGGCATTTAGAAGAGAACTATTGAAATTTTTGACAAAAGATAGGAACTACTTTGTCTTCTACTTGCTTTCATTATGCATCTTACTTAGGCTTGTCTTGGATTTTGAACTATGTTTTTGAATATTATCATTTACAAAAAGTAGACTTTAATTTCAATAGTTCTGTTCAAAATGTCTTCAACTTGATCATTTGAGAAACCTAAAACCCTCAACTATATATGGTGGTCTTAGAGGCATGGTAAGCAATAGTATAGACAAAGCATTGAATTTTCCAAAAAATGCCTCAAAAAAAATGTGGTTAGCAATGGAGAAGGTGTTGAGTTGTTTCGAAATGTCTCAAAGAAATGTGGCCCCATGGTGATGGAATGTTATGACAATGCATATCTAGCATTCCAGCATTGTGGTACCAAATTCGTTTGAAGCAATTTCCCAAATAGTTTGTTGCCTTGTCTTTGCTACAGATTCTTCCATACATGCATTTTCTTATTATGGTATTCCATGAGAGCACATTTCCATAAGGCATTTTTTGAAACAATACAATGTGTTGTCTATGCTACCAGTCCAACATGTGCAGAAAAAATTAAATGTGTAAGCAATGTCTATAATGGTGGCTTACGTAGGATGGCGTAGAGGCAATGAAACATGCCCAGTTCCAGGTCCATGTGTCATTCCTTGAAGAAATAGACAAAACATTAGGGAAACATTCGTACTACTTTTCCCTCTCCTCATGATTGGACAGCCTGTTTAAAATTATTGCCATGGTAAAATAAAGAGACATTAGACATTACGCTCATATTTATGATTCTTTGTGTCATTCTTTATGGCTGCTCATTCTTCATTGGATGTTGTCATTTAATTGTTGTTTCCTTGCTGGTGATATTCCATGTTTGGTTGCTTCTATACCATCCTATGAAAGTCAACATTTGAAATATTTCTTACGCATTTAATTCATTTTGCACATGCTACACCTTGAAGTCTCTATTCCATATCTAATGGCTCACATGGATTCTCCTTGGCTTGAAACCACTACCACTGAAAGAGTGGTGAATGAGGAAGGGAGAGTGGTGACTTGGGGGGGAGTGGGAGGCGGGCCCCCCTGCTTTTTGTCAACCAGATGGACCATTCTATAGTTGGCCAACATTGGTCCTAGCCTTTATAACAGGAGGCTACTATTACTGATTGAGCAGAGAGAAAATTTATTTGTGCGTTGGGAATTGAGTGCAGGATATAATTCCTTGTTAATCCAAAGTCCATATTTTTCATGTATTTTGTTGGGAAAAGAATTACTATTTATCTCTGTCGGCTCAAAATCTTCTAAATCTTCACCAAAGCTTATACAAGTGATTATAAAAAAGTCTTTACCTTTTGTTGATTGTATTTAATTTTATGCTATCCTTGTTTCATTTTTTGAAAGCATAGAATGAAACGTGTGAAAAGTCAATATTTTTTCAGGTACTTAACATGTTTAAGATTTGTGTTGGTGCTAATGCAATATATATTATTGGCACCCAGTGTACATAAAGCTAAAATTTGATGCATATTGTAGTTAGGACTGCAACCTATGTCCTTCCTATCATTTTCAATTCTTGTATGCCAAAACACATGCTTGGTGTACTAGAACCAAAATGTGCATGTGCATAGGGGCATAATGTGCAATTATGTTGTATTTACAATTTCAAGTCATTGATTTAATTTGCTTAGACCAGGGAAGTATTTGTAGACAACTACTTTAATCTTTCATATCATAAACCAATATAATTGGGAGATGCTCACTTGTTCAGTGTCAACATATTTGTAAAAAAGAACAATTTTAAATCAAATATCATATCAAAATATTTTCCAAAGTTGAAATGTTGATTGTAAAATTGTAGTTACTATTATTGTATATTATGATCCTATACTGTCGAGTCTTGTATGGGTGCACATTATTGTTGTGAGCTAAAATGCCCTACTTTTCCACTAAGTAGGATTAGGTTGTGCCTTTATAGCATGAGACTAATGTTTTCGATTGAGCAAAGAGAAAATTCAATTGTGCCTTGGGAATTAGTCCCTGCCTTTATACAAGTAGACTAATGTTTTCGATTGAGCAAGAAGCAATTTGAATTGTGCCTTGGGAACTAAGTGTGGGATATGATGCATTGTTAATCCAAAGTTTTATCTTTCTATTTATTTTGCTGCAAAAAAAATTACTATTTTTCTTGGCTTGCATTGGCCAGTGCCTTATTTCCTGGGGGTTTAAATTTTTTAGTAATAATTTTAATCAGTCTATCCAATCATTGGGAGAGGGCGAAATATTACACTTCTATCCCTAATGTTTCATCTATTTTTTCCAGAAGGGCACATGCACTTGGAATTGAGCATGTGGTTGGAATCCAAAGTTTTGTTTTTTTGTTTATTTTGCTGGAAAAAAAATAACTATTTATCCTCGCCTGCATTGGCGAGTGCCTAATTTATTGGGGGTTTAAATTTTTTAGTAAGAATTTTAAACAGTTTGTCCAATCATCAGGAGAGGGAAAAATATTACGCTTCTATCCCTAATGTTTTTCCTGTTTTTCCAAGAAGGGCACATGCACCTGGAACTGGGTGCGTGGTTGGAACTTTGTTGTCAAGAGGCTGCAAATAAATATATTGTTGGCCATGCGAGTACTACTATGTATGAGTATTGTCTTTGCACCTATTTCAAAGAGCAATAAGGTTGTGACTTGTAAAGGCTACTATCTGAATAACATGAATAATGAAAGAAAATGGAAGATAGTAGTTCGTGTGCGTTATTGAAACATGATTAGGGGGCTACTCCCTACCTCTACTATAATGTTGGCATGTTACGTATACGATCTCTTGCTCCAAAGCTACCCCATTAGAAGCCATGCGCCTACCAGTGCATTTGAGTTCTCATTCACTTGAAACCAATAATGCTCAAGTAGTGATTGGTGAGGAGGGGAGGGTGGTGAGTGGAGGGGAGAGTGTTGACTTGGGGGAGGGGAGCGAGAGGTGGGCCTCCCCTGCTCTTTGCATATTAGATCGATCATTCTGTAGTTGGCCATTCGAGTGCCACCGTGTATTAGTATTGTCTTTGTACCAATTCCAAAGAGTAGTAAGGTTGTGACTTGTTAAGGCTAGTGTCTGAATAACAAGAATAATGAAAGAAAATAAAAGACAAAGTAGTTTGTATGCTTTATCCAAACATGATTAGGGGGCTACCCCCTTCCTCTACTATAATGTTGGCATGTTACATATGTAATCTTTTGCTCCAAAGCTACCCCATTAAAAGCTATGCACCTGTGAGTGCATCTAAGTTCTCGTTGGCTTGAAACCACTAGTGCTCAACGAGTAGTGACTGAAAAAGGGAGGGTGGTGAGTGGAGGGGAGAGTGGTGACTTGGGG
>VDFB02029374.1:0-19644 GCA_007258455.2 Sequoia sempervirens | reverse complement strand
CAACAAAAGAATAAGGGAAGCGGGACCGGAGCAAACACCGGACTTGGCACAAACAACAAAGAGCAAGGAAGAAAAAGAAAGCGGAAGCGGAGTCGGGACGGGAATATAAAAATGGAAAATTGAAACTTCCAAGTTTGAGTTCCAATCCCGGATCTGATCCCGCGAGAGCAAACAAACAAAATGAAAGAAAACGACCAATAGAAGGACAAACAAACCCAAGTGTAAGTAAAAAAAAACCAATACAACAAAAATGACACAAAAGAGAAGGCGAAGTCGGAGTCGGGACCGTATCCGAACTAGGAACCTTGAAATGGTTCCATGTCTTGATTTAGTCGTAGACCCGCCTCCGACAGAACAAAAGACAGACTTACGAGCAAAAAATAAAGAACTCCTAAGACCCAACCAGAACACCAAAGACACCCAAAACAAAAGACAAAAAGGGGGACCCATTTTTGTTCCAACACAAAACAAAATGGGGTGGTTATGCAAGGCATAACAAATGGAAACTCGGCTGGGAAAAATGGTCTATCCATTTTTAAGATATTTGAAGAATTCAGTCACCCCAAAACTTATAATTTATGAGACAGGTTAACTTAAGTGATTAGAATATTTAAGTAAAGTTGAGTTGGAATCTCAAATGTAGGACCAACATAAACTACTGCTTGAATCTGAGTGTGTGCATGCTTATGGTGCATCCTCCTTTATTTGAGCTTTCTCCACATCTAGACAACTATATCTACGATCCAAGCTACATAGGTTGAGTCCTTTGACCTGCCAAGCAAAATGGAATCTCCGGTATTGTTCAGCCAGCCGAGTCCACAGTTCCACACAAAGATACCTCTAGTTCTCTCAAAGCATTGCTCTACTGCCAGTCAGGTGTCCATAGCCCCGATATAGATACTTGAATTACCCATTTAGTATTGAGTTTGCCTTTATTGTATTGTTTATCTTTCCTTCTTTTTTTTATATATCTCTTTTACAGGCCTTACTTGCGAAAATTCTTTTCAAAAGCCTTCTCAATACATAGACTTTAATAGTCTGAGATGTGGGTTGAGAACTACAGTGGATCCTATGACATTCTTAAGGAAACAAATTTTTCACTTGAATAGAAGATATAATCACGCTGAGGTGAATAGGCACTTTATAGTTGGATGTTTTTATCTATTTTGTGACAGATTTCAATGATAGTTCATGGAGGTCATCTACAATATACCTTACCCCTAATAACCTTCAGACTCATGCTAAAATGATCATAAGACATGAGCTTTAGAACAAAATCTTTCGACACATATGCCCAAAAATACCTAAACCAATTTCTCTCCTAGTACCCACAACATTCTTTGAATAACAACCCCAATGTTTTAAGGTGGAAAGAAAAGAGAATCCCCAAAGAAGAAGACAAAAATAGACACAAAAGAGCAAAGGAAAAAAATAGAAAGACAGAAACAACAAACCAACAACAAACAAACAACCAAAAGGAAGCAAAAGGACCAGTAATTACACAAAATACATATATACAACCAGTTCAGAAACTCAAACCTTCACGAGCCAAAGTAATGCTTGAGAAACTGCCCATTGAATGGAAATGGGATAGGTTCTCCCATCAAGGTGCTCAGATGAAAATCATTCTCACCCAAGATCTCAACTACTTGATATGGACCTAGCCAGAGTTTATCAAATTTTTGATGATCACCCTTCTTCTCCTTGGCCTTGTCCCATAGCAACACCATGTCTGAAATTTTGAAAGCCTTAATCTTAGCTCTTTTGTCAAACCAACATTTGACAACAACCTGATGCTTGAAAAACTATTATAGAGCAACATCTCTCTGTTCTTCCATGTTCAAAAGGTTATTTAGCCTCACCTCAATCTGGTCATCTCTTGTATAAAATTCCTGCATGAACTTAAGAATAGGTATCTTTAAGTGTATAGGAAAAATTGGATCTTGGCCATAAACTAGTTTAAAGGGGGAACTTCCTAGGGCAACCTTAATATGAGTTCAATCTGCCCATAAGGCAAATCTCAACTGGGTATGCCAGTCCCTAGGGTTACTTTCAAGTAACTTCTTTATAACTTCTAGCAAGTTCTTGTTAGTAGACTCTGCTACACCATTTCCCTGAGGATAATAGTTAGAGGAATACTTCAATATGATTTTGTGTTCATAGGCCCATTGTATAAATTTAGCAGATGAAAAGGCAGGGCCATTGTCACATACCAGGGCAAAGGGCACTCCAAACTTGGTATCAATGTTTTCAGTGAGAAATTTAATAACTACTTTAGTGGTGATGTTCTTGCATGGTTGAGACTCAGTCCAACGGGTGCAATAATCTGTAGCAGTTAGGATGAATTTGTGCCCTGCAGAAGAATTAGGATTAATCACCCCAACGAAATCCAGTGCCCATTGGGCGAATGGTCTTACCCCATATACTGGTTGTAGAGGCATGCCTGGATTATGCTCCTTTGATGCAGAGGTTTGACATGTATGACATGTCCTGACATGTTGATGTGCATCCCTGAAGAAATGGGGCCAATAATATCCTGACTTGAGGATTTGATGAGCCAAGGAGTCTGTTGATCTATGTCCTGTGCCATGCCTACCATGGAATTCAGCCATGGCATGTTTAGCTTCTTGCTGATCCAGACATCGTAAGTACACTCCCTCATAATTTCTTCTATATAAAGCTCCTCCTTTGAGCATGTAATGAGCACTCTTCATCCTCAGTGCCTTTCTATGGGTAGCATTCTTCCCTTCTAGGCATATGTTATTTAGAAGGAAGAAGATCAAGTCCGTATACCATGGGTCCTTGGTAAATGAATGCATAGTATACTACTGATAGGTAATATTCTTGGCAACCTCTTCCATGGCCTTTGATAAACCTTGTCCTCAGACAAGTTTCATTGGAAGGATCTCTAAATCATATTCTTGGAGAATAGCCATCCATTTGCCTCTTCTTTCCCCCATTTCACTTTGCTTAAGGAGAGACTTAATCGTTGGATTAGGCACTATAGCAATAACTTGGCTTCTCAAAATGTAATGCCTGAACTTTTTACTACTCACACTAATGCAAAAGCCTATTTTTCCAAGGGTGGGTACCTGACTTCTGAATTCTTGAATGGCAAGCTCATGAAAGCAATTGGTCTTTCATCTCCTTCACCTCGGCATTGTGTTAAGACTGATGCACATGAATGATCAGATGCAAATGAATAAATATAAAAAGGCTTTAAGTAGTTTGGGCTGGTCAAGACCGGTGCCTTAGATATTGATTGCTTGATCTACGAAAATGCAAATTTAGCCTCATTGCTCCATTCAATTTTAGCATCTCTCTTCATCATCTCATTGAGGGTTTTGACAATTTCTGTGAACCCTGTTATGAACTTCCTTATGAAATTAATCCTCTTGAAGAAGGACCTCATCTCCTTTTTACTACCTAGCATTGTCAATTTCAAAATAGCCTCAACTCTATTAGGGTCTATGGATATCCCCTATCTAGATATCACATGCCCTAGAAGTTTCCATTCAGAAACTCCAAAGACACACTTCTTAGGATTTAGGGACACTCCATAGCTGATACATCTTTTAAGGACCTTTGCTAAATTAGTAGCATGATCCTTTCTTTTCTTGGAAAATATTGTCAAGTCATCTACATATATAATAATGCACTTACCTATCAAATCTTTGAAAGCCACATCCATTGCACATTGAAAGGTAGCTCTAGCATTAATGAGGCCAAACGACATGCGTCTATAGGAAAATTTCCCCCACTTTGTAGTGAAGGTAGTCTTCATCATGTCCTTATGACTGACAAGCACTTGATTATATCCAGAATAGCCATCTAAGAACGACATCATCTGGGAACCATTAACAATTTGTAATACCTCATCAAGCGAAGGAAGTGGATAGTTATCCTTCTCTGAGGCCTTGTTCAAATTCCTGAAATCAACACACAACCTGATCTCCCCACTCTTCTTACGTACAGTAACTAGATTAGCAACCCACGTGGAGTGCCTTACTGGAAAGATGATTCTTACTGATACGAGATTTTGTACTTCTTTCTATATCGAAGGTTCGATCAAAGCATTGACCAGGTATTGCTTTTGATGAAAAGGGCTTGGCTTCTGGCTTTAGCGATATTGTGTGTGATGACAGAGGTGTCAAAATTCTTCAAATCTTCATAACTCCAGGCAATCACTGCAATATCTTCTTTTAACACATTGATTATTTCGTTTCTAATTTCCTCAGGGCAGGTCTTACCTATAAGAACATTTCTTTCAGGGCCCGACTCAACCAAATTAATCGATTCGTATTTCCCCCCTTCACTTTGTGTTGGCACTCTCTCCCGAGCCCGAGGATCAGAATCAAATATCCTTTCTAATGCTACCATCCCCTTGGGGATGCTGTTACTCTTTAAGTTCATCACTCCTTTCGTATCACAATCTTCAGGGTCCAATTCTCCCTGATCTCTATCTGACTCATCTATGATCTGTCCTTCAAAGACATCTAAACTTGCGAAGAAGGCAAGTATGTGTTGGTCATCCTCGAAGACCTAAAAATTATGAACATTGTCAGGGACTGCTGGGATTGAAACTAGCTCTACTGAAAATGTCTTCAATTTGGAATCCCGCATGGGCTCCAAAGTACTAGCAGTGACTGCCAAAGCATCTACAATCTGATTTTGCTCCCTAGGAATCAAATTAATTCCGAAAGCATCAAAGTCCTCAATCAAATTCCAAACCCTATTCCTGTAGGCAGCCAATCTTTTGTTATGGCAGGTATATTGGCTGCGAACCTATTTAACAATAACTTCAAAGTCCCCCATCACCATAAGAGATGTGACCTTCTTTTGATGGGAAAACATTAAGCCCCTAGCCAGTGCTTTGTACTCTGCCACATTGTTTGTGCAACCAAATTGTAGCCTATAGGAAGCAAAGTAAGTCTTTCCCTTTCAATTGGTTAATTCTACCCCTGCTCCACTTCCTGATTTGGACTTGGAGCCATCAAACTTCAGAATCCATAACTAGCCTAGGGCAGGGATCTCCTTCTTTTTCTTTCCTACAGTCTTTTGATTGGCAGGAGTACATGGCGGCTCAGACTGGTGCTGATCATCAACACTTGAAAGTAACTGGGGGCACTGTTCCTCTAAAGATTCCTCTAAATTGAAAATTTGTTCAGGAGGTGATTCTTGAACTTTCCCTTGAGCTAGATCTTGTTTTAGTTGCTTTGTCACCAATGCCCTAGGCATTAGAGGTGTTTCTAGGATACGTGTAATTGTTATAAACTAAGATTCCTTAGTCTCTTGTGGTAATTCAAAACACAAAACCTGATCCTGCTTGAGTTGAGAAGATGATCCCCTCTGAGTAGAGCCAGCTCTAGTAAGGATGGTTGCATCCTTAGCTTGAAATGGAAATTGATATGCAGGGGTCTAGGGTTGGCATTCACCAGTCTCTTCTAGCCTAGAGACATGTTTTAAAATGTCTACATAGGGTTGGCAGGTTAATTCAGAGTGATTCTGGTAATGCACCCTACACCAGTTAGGGAGTAGGAGACTCCACATATCAAACTCCTCTCCCAGTACTAGCCTATCATGTTGTAATTTCCTTGTTAGGACCTGTTTATTAACAATGAACATTGGGTCATCTTGCTGTGAAAGGGGTGAGTCATCAGAATGAAGTACTGAAAAGGTAATGATTTCCTCATGACTGTAAACTCCTATCTCAGTTTTGAAGTAGGCTACCTCATTGAGGGGATTCATATTCAGTAATCATATGTTTGAGCCTGGGCTCACTTTCTATTCTGATCTGGCTTGCTATCCCTTTCTAGGGTAGCCACATGTGTGAGAAGTCCAAAGACAAATATCCACCTAGACTTTTCATCAAGTCTCTACTCAAGAGCATCCCATAGGTTTCTGGGATATCTGCCACTTAGATATCCACATAAGTTTGGATCCTTGGGTCAGATCCAATATGTACATGGATATTCTTAAGCTCTCCTACTACATTAACTTTGATTTTATCCAACTAGATGACCTTTTTATTTGTCTAGAGCGAGCTCAGACCTAACTTCCTATAGATGGAAAAGGGCATGAGATTCCCCAACGCCCCAGAATCTAGTAGATAGTTATGTAAATTCTTTCCAAAAAATCTCAAACTTAGCAAGAAAGGTGGTGTACCAGTCTTACCTTTGTAGAGAGCTGCATTCATCTCATTAGTAGGAGTCGCCTTTTCTTTTCCTCTCGATCTATCTGCTTCCCCCAAGGCTTTCAACAAGATTTCCTTTTGAGTAGGGCACCATTTCAAAACATCAAAGAAAGACATTGAAGTTTTCTGCCTCTGCATTTCTATAATAAAATCAAATTTTGAGTCATTCCTAACCTGATATTTAGGAATTGAAAATGGATTACCTTTGTTCTAAGAATCTGTTGGTCCCTTTGGTGGTAGTGGATTATTATCAGCATTCTGATTTGGGGGAACCATGTTGTTAGGAGGGGCAGAGGTCGTGAATGGCCCTCTGTTATGATTTCTAAGGAAGTGGCCTCCCTTGGTTTGGAAGGCTTGGGCATCATAGACATCTTCTACTGCTTCATTGTCCTCCTAGTTGGGAAATGGAAGTTCTTCCTCAAAGATATCATATGCCATGGCAGTGTTCGTAGATCCACCAGATTTGTTGAATGCACCATGGAATGGAGCATCAGCTTGGGCAATCTTAACCATTTTTTCCATTTCTAGACAATTTACCTCAGAATGGACCGCAGTGTCATGTAGCCTACACCAATTAGTCATAAGGTTGAGGTCTGTCACATTAACAGTGTGCGGCCTCTTGTGTCCTGCTTGATAATTGTGGGAAACTCCTACGTTATTGGGTCTGGTATTCCATTTCCTATTATTGCTAGGCCTTTGATTGTATCCTCTACTCTGATTTTGATAGTTTTGGTTAGAGGAATTTTGGTTCTAGAAATTCCTATTGGTGTTTTGGTTGGTATTATAGTTCTAATTAACATTCTGGTTAGGATAACCACCCTAATTAGAATATCCTCCCTGATTCTGAGAACCTTGGTTCTGGTTCTAAGGGGGGTTTTGTCTGAGTTGAGCCATGTCATTAGACATCTGAGACAATGTCTTCTTGAGAGTCTCCATCTCGTTGGTCAGTTGGAGAGTCTTTTCACTTTCTACATTCTTCACAGTGAAAGATGAATTAACTGAACTTGATCCTCCAGCTTGATTCTGGTAATTTTGGTTTTGTTGGGAGGAATCCTGTGGACCATTATTAAAAAATGGTAAGGGATGTGAACCTTGGAATTCAGACATAGGTCTGTATTGGGAACAAGAAATCCCTGAGACTGTATTGAATAGCGGGGGTGGATTGGACATTGGGTATCCTAAATGAGGGAGAACTCCTAGACTCCCAATTTGTAGACTGATCTGCTATTGCAGCTAAATGGCAAGATGATATACCTTAGCCAAAGAGTCAGTTTCATTAGCACGATATGTCCTTTTCAAGAACAAGCCAATTAGAGGATCCATAGCCCTTAAATATGCCAAGATGGCAATGTTTTCTACTGCTAGGTAAGGATCCTGCGGTTCATGGTGTTCCTTCCTTATAGTAGAAAACTGGTGGTAAAGGATGGCATGGTCCACATAAACCCTGAACTGGTTAATGAAGGCGTTCTCTAAATCCATCCAACTCAGAACTAACCCTTGGGGTAAGTTTAGGTACCAATTGTATGCCATGTCTCCCAACGAATAGGGAAACAATTTGCACACGTCCTGATGAGCCACCTGAGCATGAGTACATGCATCTTTAAATGTCTGTATGTGCTCCTCAGCACTCCTTGACTCCCCATGCATGTATTTGGGACAGAACCTCTCTGGGTTCTTCAGGAGATCATGTATACCTCCAAGGATAGTCCCTAATGGTGAAGGGTTATTAACAAAGTAAGCCATGGGTCTTAGCAGTGATCCAGGTCGAATAGGTTGTGGAATGGGTGAAAGTGGTCGGTGAGGTGGTGTAGATGGATTTGGTGGAAACCTAGGTGGGGTGAGCGGTGGTGATAAAGGTTGAATCAAGACTCTACGAGCCTGGGACCTATGCCCAATAGGGGTTTGGAGTTCAACAAATAGTTCAGGATTCTGAGAAGATATAAGAACTCTCTCGAACCTATCTGTTGAAAATGACCCAATGCGAGCTATCTTTTTCTTCGCCCTCCTTCTAGCGCTAGATCTGTTGATGGTCAAAACAACACAACAACATTAAACATAATATTACTATTCTATTTCTCCTGAAAGAGAAAGACAACATATAGGAATCTAACTCCCAAGGTCCTAGTAGTTGGTTCTCAACTGTGTTGATATTGCTCAATGGTCAATGTGATTGTAATGTTCAAGGGGCCTTTGCTGGTAATAAAGAACAAGAATTCATAAAATCAGGTAGTCTACATTTGGGGGGTTTTAAACAAAATAAAAAGTTGAAACAAAGCTTTAAACCAGAGAAATATGAATAAAATCCTTATGTATCTAGACATGTAGATCAACAATGAGTGTTAATTTTACTTAACCACAACTACAGCAAGATGCAATCCATAGAATCAACTACGCTACTGCATACATCCATAATGCTAATTTAGATATCATCAACATTCACTAACCTCACTTCTAACAAATCATTCACTCATCATTAGAAACACAGATCAAATGAAATACCATAACAATTTAATTCACAGATAATCCAATGATATGACCTTGAATCCAGTTCCTTCTATTGATTTTCATCAAATAAAGAACAATTAAGCACAACAAAACACTGGCGTATGGATTAATCATATATCATTAACCTTATCCAAAAATGGATCCAAACTTTAAAAGTCTTGACATGCAAACATATGAGAACTTGTAAAACTGAGCTTTTTTTTTACTAAACTGTTTAGAGTATCTTTCTAAAACATTAAAAATCCTAGATCTAGTTTTTATCTTCTACTCTCAAGTGGCTAATATTTCTTTAATTTTCTGACCTTTACAAAGTAGATTCTAATAGTACATATAGAGTGCCGCATGCACGAATTTCTCAATCATTAATTCAGATCCACAATTCATGGGGTTGGAACTGAACATAGAAGTGAACCTTAGAACCCCTTTTCAAGGCTGATTACATCATTGTAAGAAGGAGAATCTGATACTTCAAGAAGAAGATGAAGTACAAAGATCAGACTTAGAGTAGAGCTTATGTCAACATCCACAGAAAGGGGAGAAGAACAAATGGCGTATGACACTAAGAGTCAATTACTTTTGCACTAAATTCTCCTAAATGTACTCGTTGTAACTGGAGAATATCTGTTGAAGAGTATCCAAATCCAGGCCATCCAACCAGTCACCTTCAAATTTGATTCTTTTAAACTCCGCAGAAAGAAAACTTTGCATCTCCTTTAGCTTGATCAGCTCCTTTCTGGCAGTTCTTATCTCTTCCCAAATATCCATAAACTGATCAAGTAATAAACTCTCCCCATCATCTCCATTTTGCATAATTTCCTCAAACCTGCCCCTCCATTTCTCCCTTAGTTTATCCAAAGATAGACCTTCTTTGTTTGAGGAATCTATGTTGATTATAATGGCTACCACTACCTCAAACTCGACCATCTATCAATTCAAGTCCTTATTCATTTCTCGGACTTCTTTTTGATGTGCATGCATAGCCTTAGATTTATATCTTATGATACTCGCAGTTTTCTCCACAAAATCTTCATTACCTTGCTCAAGAATTGAATATTCTAATAAGGTGGATTTGGGCACTTTACTGATATCCTTCAACCTTTTAGCATATTCCTTGTATTCACCATCTTGCTTGTCCAAATCCTTACCTTGCTGATCTAGATCTTCTGCTAACTTGAGAGCAACTTTATGAATCTTAGAGCCTTCAACAAGAATATCATCAACCTCCCAATTGAGCTTATCCAACCATTTATCCATCATTCCCACCTTGCTTTTCATCTGAATCAAATCATCAGCTTCCCTCTTTGTTAACAAGATTGGGAATTCAGAAGGTGCAGCCTGTTGAGAAATGGGACTAGAAACATCCCTCAAGAAACCATGAAGCTGATCCAATTGAGCCTTAAGCTCATCTTTCCTTTGCTTGTCCTTGATCATCCAGGTTTTGGTTGAAGAGGCCACAATATCAATCAAGCTCATTTGTTTATTCCTTGTAGGCTTTCCCAAATTTACCGCTCCCAACTGATAATCAGTCATTTGCATGTCATCGCGGTTCTTTTCCATTACAGGAATGGCACATTCAGCAATGATCTCTCTGGCCTCAGTGAGCCTAGTGGAGTGAAGAACCCGAGACTTCTTCTTTGGCTTCTCTTTCCCAATTTCTTTCATCACTTCTTCCTAGTTCAACAACGGCAGTTGAACAACTTGTTTTCTCTCCAAATCCAATTTTAGCCAAGTAGGAGCAATAGGGGTAGTGGCTGCCTGGGCTGAAGAGGAAGCAATAGTGGTGGAAGATAGGGGTTGCAAAAATGTAAGCTTTGGTTGAGAATCAACCTCCTGCACATTTTCCTCCCGCACATTTTGTTAATCACCTTGCTCCCCTTCTCGTGCTAGCTTTTCGGCTTCTTCTCTATCCTTCTGCTCTTGTAGCCTCTTAGCCTCCAACTCTTGCCTTAAGCATTCTTCTTCTTCTTTCTTCTTTTCTATCATTTCATCTCGCTACTTTTTCAATGTTTCAACATAATCCCATGCTTCCTTCGATTTCTTGGCATGTTCAGCCATCTCAACAACCTCCTTTTCCCTTTTCAAGTGTTCTTGCTCTTCCCTCTTTCTATAGGCCTCCTCTTGTTCCTTGAGTTTAGCTTCAATAGCTTCCTTTTCTCTTCTTTGCTAAGCTTTTTCTTCTTCAAGATCATGAATTTTCTGCTGCAATACCAACCTATCCCTTTCTTCTTAAAGTTTGAGTTCTTGCTCCTTTTGTTGTTGTTGTTGAGCTAACTCATCGGCCTTCACTTTATCTTCCAACTCCTTTTGCTTGGCCGCCAACTCAGATTGTGCTCTGGCCCCTTCTTCTTGTATCTTAGCTGATGCCTCAGCTTGTGCTTTAGCATCGGCCTCTCTTTTTTCCTCCTCAAAGTGTTTCCACTGATCCTCTTCAGTCAACATGTGTTCAGTGCCTGCATCATCTGTCATATCCAAAGATGTTGATACATGATGCTCTTTATCCGAGGGAGTCTTTTCTGAATCTGTTTCTATATTATGTATCTCCACCTCGTCCTCCATTTTCCTCAAGGCTTCTGCTTCGCCATGAAGAGCTCGCATTGGTGATTCATGACCTAACTCCTGTGTATCAAAGGGCTGAGTAGGTACCTCTTTTGTAGTGGATGTAGAAACAACTCCCTCCGTAGTTGTTTCATCTTCATGCACCTCTGAAAAGTCCTGAGGAACCTCCTCATCTTCTTGCTGCTTAGAAGGAAAAAACTCTAAGGGTTCCTTAGGCACCACCCTCCTTTTTACCCTTTTGTACCCCTAGGTGGTACCAGCCTTCCTCTTCTTAGATGATGATGCCTCGGCCTAATTAACCCTTAAACTTACCCATTGGATACTCCTATCGAGCACTGGTCTAGCAATCTGCATTATATCAATTGTCTCATCTGCACTCCAATCAACTGGATCAAGATCCTTAGTTCCAATATTATTTGCATCATATCCGGGATCCAAAACTATCCCATCATCAGATAATGTATCAAGAATATCTTCCTTTATCCCAAACTCAATCATGAGTGGGATAGATATCCTTTCATAATTTTTCTTCCTAAGATCATAATCATCCTGCAAGTCTGCCCAAAAATCTTCCAATATATTGAAGTGCTTCTCAAAGACACTGGGGAGCAAAGCCCAACAAAGACCTCATCTTGTGCTTTGGATCATAGTACTTCCTAGCAGTGTACAAGCCCAACCTCAGATAAACTAATTCATCACAAACAACCTTACTTGCCTGAATGTGTGGACAACAAAAGGCTCCTAGCTTCATTGGAAACTTGTGGCAGCCAGTCTTATGTTTGTTGCTAAACTGGAGGTTTACAGCCAAGGGTTGATAAATAAATTCCATTAAGATGATTCTATCACCACAACACCTGGGTAGCAAATGGGGATGACCATCGAAGCCTACTAACCTTAAGTAAGTGAATGTGGGGTACTAGATAAACCAATGTCCGCATTCATTCACAAAAGCCATTGCCTCCCTGCTAAGTCTATACCCAACATCACCATTAATTTTATTGATAATGACATAAAGAAAGGCATCATTTACCCTTCTATAATATTGCTCAGATGCTTGCAAGGTGAGCTGGTCATAATGCTCCCACACCTTCTTCTGTCCTTGGGCTTCTCCCAATATACCCACTGTTCGAAGTCCAGGAAAGATCCCCACTCAGGCAGCTGCATAGACTACATAGGAGGTCATAAAGAAACGCTTGGTTTCTCTCACCCTTATCATCTGATTGTGAATGCTATCAGAAACTATCATTGACCAATCAAATTGTTGCCTCCCATCCAAAATAGATTGGATAAAAGGAAACATCCATTCCTTAAATAGTGAAGTATCCCTCTTCCCAAACACCCTAGACAGGAACATGATTATATCTCCAATTTCTTTACTAAAATCCACCCTCTTAGGCTGGTCTGGAAGCTTAGTCAAAGATTTCTTCTCCACTCTCATCCAAGTCTTATTCATGTAGAGTCTATTTCTCTCCTTGTTATCACTGTAAAGCTTCAGAGCCTCTGCCTCATTTAGTTGTCTAGGATTCTTGGGATCAGGCATATGAAACAGGAATTTGATCATTGGGGGTGTGAAGTCAATAATGACATTGCCCTTCACATCCACACACTACCTAGTAGCAGGGTTATATGCTCCAGCTGCTGCAAGAATCAACTCTGGGCATTGAACAGATAGAGGGAAGAGTGCAACATGTGCCAACCCGGATTGAACAATCCTTTCTGTCCTTGGTGTGACCTGCTCCTCAATGAAAGTCTCCTCAAGCAATTCTTCATAGTTGAAAGGACCCAAATTGGTGTCAGTGATGTCAGTCCAATCAGAATCAATTTTGCTAGCTGTTAGGACGGCCTCCTTGTGCTTACATCTCAAGGTATATGGGAGCTGTTCCACTTTGATCTTCTTTGGCCTAGATCCCTGCCATGAAGTTTCCCCTGGTTGGATCCTTTGAGAGGCCTCATCTGATATTCCCAGCATCTTCTACCTACAGTAATTTCCTGTATTAGATGAACAAAGCATCTAAGTTAGCCAATCATAACCTCATTGCTCCATCCTCCTAAGATAACACTTGGTCCAATTATGCCTTTATTGGAGGCGGGACAATAGAAGCATCAGGCATAGACAATGTTTAACAATGTGTGGCGGGGCTGGGATGGGAACCAAAACATGCTCGGAAGTAGGACTGGGACGGGAACTAAAACATGCTTACCAAGTTCAGATTCCTCCCCGGACCCAGTTTCGACAGAGTAAAGACACTGACATCATAAAGATGAATGGGAATGGATCAGAGACAAAGTCGGAGTCGGGGCCAGGAACAAGAATCAAACCAGAAACAAAAGACAACTACTAAGTTCAACCTTCTCCCTGAACCCCCTTTCAACTAGAGTAAAGATAGTCATTATAATGAAGAACGAGAACGAGTAAAACCAACCAATGACAAGCCTTCAAAACAAGGTCACATGGGCCCCAAACCCTAGGTCACATGGGCCCCAACAGAAACTAGCAAAGGCCTAATTTAGACCACCAACAACCCTTCCGTATAGAAGTCATAAAAACCCATGAACAACCAAAATTGCAAAACCCTAACTAGCCCACTACCCTATTTCCAGAAACTAGGGCACAAGGAGAAATCGGTATGAAGAACTCGAAACCAAAGTGATAAAACCAGAACAGGGTTTCAAAATAGAAAAGCATTAGCCAAGCAAGGAAAACCCTTCAAAAATCGCAACCCCAGTCAAAACCAGAGCACAACAAACAAACCTTGTCATGAAAGCGACAATAGAACAAAATGACAAAAACAAGAAAGACAATGAGAGAAAGACCAACCCAATGAAACAGAACGGGACGAAAAAAAAAGAAAAGAACCAAACATAAACAAAAAGAACAGAAAGAAACATTGACCAAGTGAAGAAATTCACAGGAAAAACCCTCCTGTGAAAATGCAAAATGACACAAGCGAAAAAACAAACACAAGAAAGAAAAGCAAAAGAAACCTATCTCGAAAACACTCCTTAGGACTGAACGGAAATTCGCCAAGATTTTCTCTGCAATTCACCCCCATGATCAAATCAATTCTCTGAAGAGTTTCCTGGCCGTAATTTGCTCAAATACTTCGTATAATAATAATAATGAGGCGGTTTAAGCATAATTACAACTTTAATCAATAATTTGCACGTGTGAACATGTTGCATGTAATTCCATAAATGGGGTAGATCGGGGGCAGAGCTAGCGACGCAAACAAGCAGTTAAGTCAAGTCAACAGAACATCAAAAGGAAGGCAGACACGGATCCGGGACGGGAATTAGATAAAGAAACTAAACCAAGTTCCATATTCCATTTCCAACCCCGGCTCCGGTCCCGACAAAAGACCGACCAAAGACAACGAAGAAGATAGAGACGAGATCGGAAAGAAAACCGGAATGAAACTTTTACAAAGTTCAAAGTTCCATTTTGATTCCGTCTGCGATCCCGACAAAAGCAAGGAACAACAAAAGAACAAGGGAAGCGGGACTGGAGTGAACACCGAACTCGGTCCGAACAACAAAGAGCAAGGAAGAAAAATAAAGCGGAAGTGGAGTCGGGACAGGAATACAAAAATGGAAAATTTAAACTTCCCAGTTTGAGTTCCAATCCCGGATCCGATCCCGCGAGAGAAAACAAACAAAATGAAAGGAAACGACTAACAGAAGGACAAACAAACCAAAGTGTTAGTAAAAAAACAATGAATACAACAAAAATGACATAAAAGAGAAGGCGGAGTCAGAGTCGGGACTGTATCCAATCTAGGAACCTTGAAATGGTTCCATGTCTTGATTTAGTCCTGGACCCGCCTCTGACAGAACAAAAGACAGACTTAAGAGCAAAAAAAAAAAGAGCTCCTAAGACCCAACCAGACAACCAAATACATCCAAAACAAAAGACAAAAAAGGGGGACCCATTTTTATTCCAACACAACAAAATGGGTGGTTATGTAAGGCATAACACCACCCAAAAGGGCTCACTGTCACAAAATTAAAAAGAAGATAGAAGAGATTTGTTACAAAGAGAAAATGGTCTCAATGCAATGGAAATTTCCACCACATTTCACTCACACACTTGTAGACATGCTTGAATGATAGAGTACACCTTCAGCTCACTACCTCTGGAAGCTCTCCACTTGAATTTCACACTGATCTATTCAAAATCGCATTACACACACACTATTTAACATCTATATCACATCTATCTTGCTCTTGCATTCATCTTTCACAAACATCTCATCTTATATTTATACTGTCTTCAACCTTGAAAATCATCCTATTTAGCATGAAGAGAAGAGACCACAATACCTTTAGCTTTGTTTGGAGCACTTTCCTTCACACATCTTTCAATGTTAGCAGTAGTAGATTCATCTTTTAAAGCAAGGAACAAGCATTCATTATCATGTCAAAATCTCCATAACTAGACTCATCATCAGAAATACCAACATCCTCATTGACATAATATGCTCTTTTGATCATCTTTCCTTTATTTTCTTTTCCTTCTCTATGTTTATTTCTTTCAGATCTTTTTAGAAATTTTGAAGCATAATGACCTATACCACCACAGCTAAAACATTTGAAAGGTAATTTACCTTGATACTTACTAGAGACCTTTTTCATTCTTGTTACAAAATTTGCGTCCACTTCATCAATATTTTCTTCATCTGGATCTTCCACTTTTGCAGCCTTGAAAGTAGTTTTTTTCTTTGTTCCATTTTTCAACCCAAGCTTTCTCATTTCAAAAGAGGTTAGAGTACCAATAAACTGATCTTTAGTATAAGTATTATAATATACAATTTCCTCTATAGCATATACCTTTTCACTGTATATATCAGAGAGAGTTCTAAGTACCTTCTTCACTATCCTGGATTCATCTATTTGTGCACCAAGTCCTCTCATTCCACCTACCATCTCACCTACTCTCTACATGTAGGATTTTATGTTCTCATCTTCACCCATTCATAGGATCTCAAATTGTGCCTCCAACTTCTGCAACTTTTCTTGTTTAACCTTTTCATCTCCTTCATACATCTCTAACTTATCCCAGACCTCTTTAGTAGTCTTCAGATTCATAACTTTAACTAATTCAGAATGTGAAAGACTATTTACAATAATAAACCTTGCCTTATTGTTGATTTCATGCACTTTGATCTCATCAACAATACTTGGACCATTTGTTGGAGCAACATATTGGTTATGAATAGACTTTTTGATCTCATATCCATAGTATGACAGATATCCTTCCATATTTTTTTTTCCAGAATGCATAGTCAGTTCCATCAAACCTAGGACACTCAATAGTGATCTTGTTCACCATCCTGGACCTTCCTTAAGTGGTTAATCTCTTCTCCAAGGAACCTAACTCTGATACCAATTATTGAACAAGAAAACTAAGAGGGGGTGAATCAGTTGTAGCAATTTTAACAATCAAAACCATCAAAAAAAGTTAGATATACAAGCATTCATATAACCTTTGCGCTACAAGTGTGATTAATCATTAAGAGAAGAAACATAAACTAGAAGTCCTCGAGATGACCCATTGGGAGATAAAAGGCTGGATGGTCTCCACATTCATCTCTAGACTGCCTTCCAAAACTATATCTTCAAGAGCTGATGCCAAATGGGGAGAGGGCTAGACTTCAAAATATTCTTCCATCTCATAATTTCCAAAACATTCACCTTGGGGCATAACAGACTGCTTCTCATGTTTCTTTTTGGGTGAAGACTTCTTAGAAGGCTAGATACCTTCCTCTTCTCTCATCTCATACCCGCCATCATCCTTGACATAGGGATAAACCTCCTCCCTCTTGGCTTTCATTGATGGCTTCTTAGAAGGCTGAGAAACTTCCTCTTCACTCATCTCATACCCGCTAGCATGCACATCATGGGGGTGAACCACTTGCCTCTTGGTTTTCTTCCAGGGCGAAGGCTTCTTCTTATTGCATTGTTTTCTTTTCTATGGCAATGAGCTCAAAGGGGATGAGGACAAAACCTCAATGGGCTCTTCATCCTCCTTCCACTTAGCATCCCCATCATCATCCATTATAGACTCCCTATCTAGATGTTCAACAACCCTATGTTGAATTTTCATAGAAGAATCTTTTCCTTTAATTGATTTGGTGAGGGAATCGTCCCTAACATATTACATTATGAGGATAATCTACCCCTCATGAAGATGATAGGTAGGGGGATTCTTCAAGTGGGAATAAATTGAAGTCTCCAAAGAGAAGAGGAAGAAAAATGTGAAGGAAATGAACAATCTATGATGAAAATGGTCTATGGTGCCACTACTCTTGACCAACCTATTTTGGCCCAATTTTAAATATGTTATTGTCAACATTTTTACATTTGAAAATCTAAATTCATTTTTTGGATCTTTATAATTAATTTCATGGGAAATGAATAAATGCATATAAATACAAGTCTTTTTCACCATTTAAACACCTAGGAAATTTGAATTTTAATTGTGCATCCTAAAAAGTAGTCAAGAGCATAATTAGTAGCATTTTGAACATTAGTCTAGATTCATGATAAGCAATGCATAAATTTTATGAGTAAGTTTGTTCATGTTTATGTTCATTTATTTTATGGGTACTAACACTTGCACGACCTTCAATCATGTATCTAATTCTCCGTGCATGACATGAGTACCATAACTTTAGTCCATCAAGGAAAACAAATCTCAGATGTAAGTTGTAGCACTTTTAATTTATTATTTGGTTTTATCCATTTGCCTCTGCTCGACCAAGGGTAAGCATTCTTTACATCATCATAGCCATTGTGGAGGTGGAAGCACCAAAATAGAGTTTGACTTACACAAGCCCCTATAAACACAACTCTTTCTCCCCTTTCTTGTTTGTAGGTAGTAGATTTGAAGTGGATTTGGTAGAGGATTGAAGACCTAATTGTTGATGACGATTTCACTCATAGAAAACATGTTGAATAAAATATCCATAGACAAGACCGTGAAGAGCCTATCCTTCTTGAAAGATATGGAACAAAGACAACCTAAAGGGAAATTCTGCATTCATAGGACAAATATTGGCTTTCGTTCAATCCCAAGTCTCTGATAACCAGGTCATGGTTGCACTAGGGTCGCTCTCAGGTAATGATGTGATATTGTTGTTAATCTCAAAGGGACTATGATTGGTCTTCAAACATTTTTTTTCATAACATTCTGAATTGAAACGATATGCTCAAACATCATGAAACCAAAAGATTTACCATAACATTTCATGAATTATCACAAATTCCTTGCTATCACTTAAGTAGATTTAGCATTAAGCATTCAACAACTTTATGGAAAATAAAAGATTTTCAATAAAATTCCTTCCATTCATTTAATTTTTTTTTGGAACATTTTCAAATATTAAATATCTATTCTAAAACAAAATATAAAAAAATACTGAAAAATAAAGTTTCTCCCGATTATTCTCCATGGATGCCCCAAAGAATTAATTAAAATAGAGCAAACCGGTTCATATTTCACCAGATTGCTTCACAGCTACATATAAAATGGTGCAAGCTTTTAATGAGAGGGTTTTATTTATGGACATTGAGTAGGTTCTATATGCACCCTTAAACAATGCAACATACAGTCTTGTTCAGCCAAACTTACAAAACCAACTACAAAAGATACTGAGATAGGTAGCTATCTATTAAGCTCTTATATCAATTACTGTCTATGTGCATACAAATTTTTATGTCATAATGGTTCATAAAACAGGAAAAAAGAACTAAACTTTAAAAAAAAATTATGCTCCTCCGACATCCACAAATTCTGAACTTAAAATGAAAATGAAGGATCCTTTGGCCTTTTATAGAACACAAGGCTCAGATAGGATAAGACTACTACATGAGAGGAAATCTAAGGGAC
Organism: Sequoia sempervirens; assembly: GCA_007258455.2. Lineage (NCBI taxonomy): Eukaryota > Viridiplantae > Streptophyta > Pinopsida > Cupressales > Cupressaceae > Sequoia > Sequoia sempervirens. The sequence continues at coordinate 502 of VDFB02029374.1, read as the reverse complement.
TAATCTCATCAAGGCACATGGAATATTGTGACCAATAGGATAATTTCAATTGAAGTCAACTCCAATTACTCATTGAAGCTCTTTGAGTTCTACTTTGTCATCTTTGTCAGGATTCCTTCTGAAATCAAACAAATATGTCCAAACGAAGATATATAGGAGCTTCCTGTGATAACAAAGTGATTAGGTGGAAGTCGAACTCCTATATCTCAGGTTCCTCAATTTGAACATTCTAGGAATGAATGACCCCTGGAATAGATACACTTTATTACTACATGCTTGAACTCCAACATCCCGGTATTCCAGTAACTGGCACATCTTTGCAATGAACTCTGTTGCAGCATGAGCTTCTTAAGTGCATCATTGAACCCAACAATAATATCAGATTTGTTCACAAATATGGTTTTCCTGACCATCCATACCCAAGCTTTGCATCACAATTGATATCTCCTGCAATCACAAATTCCATATATTAAATCCCCTTCTTTTTTTTAAACATTTACAT
>VDFB02029373.1:0-13186 GCA_007258455.2 Sequoia sempervirens | reverse complement strand
TTAAGTGAAAAATAAATATTATAATGTCACTTTAAGGAATATTAAAATATTCTTCTAGAAGCTTGGTGAAGATTCTTTTAGATCTTTCTAGAAGTACAAGGAGTTCTTTAAAAAGGAAAGAAGGAGCTCATTTCTCTCATGCTTGAAGTTATTTTCTCATCTCATTGTGGAGAGCATCTTGAAGGCTTTTCTGGTCTGTGGGTTTGGAGACCCTAGGGCACCAGTTTCGATAGTGAAACTATCTACCCTAGCTGGAAATTGTTGAGGAAACCATCCAGGTTTTCTATAGGAGCTTCATTGCAAATTTAATGATCTTTTTCATTGTCCAAAGCTGAGGAGATTGTAAAGTTCAGTTGGAGTTTGTCAAGGGTTTGTGTGGAAGATTATATTCATACCAGCTGAAGCAAGTATCACATCAAATCACCTATTTCTGAGTTTGTATCAGCTGTATGGAGGACGTGGCTTTACTAAAATCCTAGGCACCACATTTTCTCTGTATTTTGGATTGGAGTCGAGTTGTTGAAGAATTCTGATCATCATTTCTTGAGGTTGATATCACATTGAAGGGAGACGTCTTCAGGCTACTTCATCAGATGTTTGCATCATAAACTCTCATTGAAGGCATGGCAAGGGTTTGGCTTCAGTTTGTGACCAGCAATTGAAGGCACTATCTTGTATGTGGCGTGTTCATCTACAGCAGTTCGCCCTTTTTATTCACTGGAAAATGCCTTTCAGATCTGATGCACTCATCTGAGACAATATTCATTATAACCAGTCATGGAGCTGCATTTTGTGTGAAGGGTCGATTTTGTTTGAAGCTTCTCACTGCTGTGCATAGACGGAGGTATAATTCTGGGAAGTATTTTGTGGTTTCTCATAGCATTCTCAGATACTAAGCAGCAACTCCAGGTGTGGGCTTTGATTTTAGAATTTCCTTTGAATGAATGTTGAGTTTGGTTCTCAATGTAAAGCTACAGGAATGTAAAGGTCTGATATCAAAATCTGAGACTCTCTGTCATTGCAATCAGTCCAAATCTTATTCAGAAATTAGTATATTTTATGCTGATAAAATCTTGTAAGTTGCTATGAAAGAATTGCAATAACCATGAGGTGCTAGGTGATTGTATTAATGGTCCTATCTGCTGTAACCACAGTATCAATAGAGATTGAAGCATTTTCTGAACTTGTGCATTGCTGATGAATAATTCTGAGTACACTAATTTGCAAGGATATGATTGAATGAAAGTCAGAAATATCATGGTTCACTTTGTTAACATTGTTTATGCATAATCTGTTGGTGCCAATCTATCCCTATCTATCCTAGGCAGTCAGAATTCTACATACTGTCTTATGCATGCCAAGTGTTTGAAAAAATGCCAAACAACCAAGACTGAAAAATTCAGGGAAGATTAGGCAAGGGACTTTACAAAGATATTACTTTGATAAATTAATGTTTATTGGGCCATGGAAAATGTTTCTTCTTTCAAACTCTGAGTGACCAACTTTTTTGAAATCTCTACGGATAATGTTATGGCCTAGACTAGGTCTTCACTTCAGATTGAAAATATTAATAACATTTTCATGACAATGGAAGGTAATTTACTCACAAAGCCAGGACAAATGGTGATATTGTGTTACATCTCACAATTATTTATGAGGTAATAGTTACATCTAATTTTATAATATTTGAGTCTGATGACACCATTTGGTCAAAATTAGGCCTCTCTAGCTAACTTAAATTCCTAGCCAACATGCATTAAGTTTCCTATTATTTAATTATCTTATGGCTGGTTTGGCGACCTACATGATCTCTACTGCTGCTGTTGTATTCTCCCCGGAAATCTGAATCTGTTAGCATTATAAATGTTGTTATTGTCTTACAACTCCTAGAGTTCAGTTATAATGTTCTTATAGTCTCGTATTATTGCCATTATAGAATGTAGTCTATATGAATGTCTTTAAATGACATAATAGATGACTAACCTTAGAGCCTGGTTTTGAGGTGGAGGCCAAGGATTTGTGAGGTGTGTGGCTTGGTGAGGATGATGTTTGTAATGCATACAGCAGGAATGACTCAATGATAATTATATGGAATGACATGTTAGTGCTATTGACATGGATGACAGTTCACTTCCTCAGCATAAGGGGGTTCTCCTACGGCTCATTCTAGTTACACGAGCACCCTATGCCAGGGCTGCTAGAGTTATCCAAAGAAATAAGTGTATCCATATCCACAACATTACTGGCATAACTATTTGAGCCACTTTTTCTTTCAAAAACAATATTTTAGGTCCCAAAATGTTGCCTCCCTTAATACTTCTTCAAGATTTTATTTCAAAAAAAATGTCTATAATTTTGTCTCATACCATAAACATGTGGAATTGTTTTACTATTAGAAAAGTATGTATGTGTAGGAGAATGTGGTGGCGGGTGGGTTTGGAAAGGGTATGGAAGATATTGCATGCCTACATTTAATTTTCAGACTTTTGTATATTTGCAGATGTGAATTTGGTTACGGTACTGTTTATTTGTAATTCAGGTAATAACAGATTTGGAATGTGCCAAAGAAGACTTTCAAGAAGATTTGCTAGCAGCAGAATACTGTCTGATGTGAGTTTTTCTCTTTTGCTTGACAATCATGGAAAAGGCATATGTTTCTTGGTGTGTTTGAATTTAATTTTCTAATGTTTCTTTTTCTTTTGTCAATTGCATTTTAATGGGAAGCTTCCTTTGTTCTTAATACGTATTTGATATTAGGATCCAGTAAAACTCAAAATTTGAAGTAGTCGAGATGGGATCGTATTTTCTCTTTTTTGTTTTCCCATTCATATTTTTCAGTAGAATATTTATTTACCAATTTATTCTTTGTGAAGAGTAATGGCTATTGAGTACGCGATGACTGGAAAAATTATAGATTTTGAATGTCTCAACCTACAATGAACAAAACCAGGATGATTTACCATGATAAAAAATAAGAATCTTTCTTAACCAAATAATCTGGAATTTAAATCTGGCAAGCTGCTTGTTCCTCTTAGTAATTGTCTATATCTACCCTTTTTTTTCAATATTGATGATACATTCAAACTTTGATTGATCCATGGGCCTACCCAGCAAAAAAGAAGGAATTCCACAGTTTGGAAAAAGTGACTTATTTTTCCAGTACATGCATAACAGCATGTTTTGTAAATTTCTGTACATACTACAGTATAATGCTATAATTTTTCTGTATCCTAGTGTATTGGCTGAAAACAATCCACAATTATGTCCATGAGATTAGGATGGAGTCTGGAAAATCTTTAGCAGATATTCATATCTTTTAATTGGGCCATGGATGACAGCAGAAAACTGGCAAGCCTTTCTTCACAGCTCTCATCTTACCATAAATTCAGTCCCTCCCCCTCTCTTGATTCCCAATTCCCCTTTTGCTGAAGGAAGCAACTTTTAACCAACTGAGGAGGCCATTGCCTCTATAAATGAGCAAACATTGATTCAAACCCATCCTTTTTCTAGAGGAGCAACAACACCTGAAACAGTGAAGGCTAGCAAAGAACTTGAAGGTTTTGTCTGATATTATTCAAAACAGTAAACAAACTAAACTTGAAGGAATTAGATGTTATCTGAAGATGACCTCCACTTCCAAAGTCTTTTTCTCTGTGGAAGAAATGGAGCATAATCTAGATGCTGAAGGAAAGAGCTTTGATTTGTAGATTCATGGAAGTCTTCCCTAGACCTAAGATGCTAATGGCTTAGGCTCAAGATGACTCCAAGCTTGCAGAAGTGATAGAAATCCAAATGAAACCTAAAGGATAGTTCAAGGCAATCTTCTTTACAAAGAATGAATGGGACATAACCTTTCAAGGAGGATCTGGGTTCCTCAAAAAATAAGGGCTTTTTGTGAACAATTGATAGCTAGTCTTCAAACCAATTGAGGAACTACCAAGTGTAGTCCATGTATGGGTTCAATTCCCATTTTTACCAACAAAATACTGGCAAGAAATGACATTGAAGAAGATAGTTGCAGGTGAGCATGTCATTGCATCAGTGATAACAATGAATCAAAGGAATTTTATATTATGTATGGATATGCATTAACATAGGTTTGGACAAATCACTCCTGGACAGGCTGATCCTGGAAATAGGAGGTATTGAATGGGAGAAACCCTTGGATTACAAAAACATCCCTTCAGGTGCAAGATATATCTCATGAATACAAACATTTGGCAAAACTTACCCTTACCAAGATGACCCAGGTAAGCTAGTGGGAGAAAATCAGGGAATGATTGTACAACTACACATCAAAAGAAACCAGAATTATAAAAATATACAACAGCAACTCAGCTAGCATAAGAAATGCTACAAAGCAAATTCACAAAAGCCTGCAGCTGTAAAGGAGACACCCATCAGATTGTTAGTTCCCCTTCTCTAAGCCTTTTTCTGCACTGGAAGCTATGGAGGGTGTGGAGAAGAGAAAACAACAAATTAGAAAGGAAAGAACAAATGCAAAGAAAAACAAGAAAATTTGCAGCCGTCACAACAACATAGTCTGTACAGTTTGAGCCACAAGGAATTCAAAGGACAAATACAAGAGTGAAAGGGACTCTTTGCCAAGCTAACCCCCAAGTTCTATTTATTAAAAGATTTCCCAAATGAGAGGCAAAGAAAACAAGTAGTAAAAAGAAGAGAAAACTAAGAATGGAATCAATACAACAGGGAACTACTGAAGAGGAAAGGTCATATACAATGCAATACAGACTTGGACACCAAAGATAAATAGCTCTGAAGAAGTAGAGAATCTAGAGTTTTCAAACCCATATTCAATTCAATAATGTGAATCATATTGTGGAATGAAATGGGAATAGGCATACCCAACAAAAAACCTCATGCTAAATAGCAAAATCAAAGACCATGAGATTGATTTCATGTGTTTGTAAGAGACAACCAGATCCAATAGCCTAAATAAACCACATTACATGGGAATCTAGGGAAATAAATTGATGCACTTATGTGCAAGCACAAAAGTAGCCATCGCATGCCACATGTAACAGGGGTGTAGTTTCCTACATTTTGTCATATGAAAAAAGGCTTCATTTTGTTATAGTTAATATCTTTATCCCCCCTTGAGAAAATCTAAGAATTATTCACCTACAAGAATTAAAATCTGGGCCAAAGCTTAGAACAAAAATTATTTAATCCTCAATACAATGAAAATTCCTGAAGAAAAATTGGGAGGAAAAGGTTCTAACAAGAATGTTGTACCCAAAATAAATTTTTTTGGCATTCTGTATAAATTGAGCTAAATCTTGTTAAAATGCCATGTAAAGTCTGTTTTAGGTCAAACCAATCATAGAATCTTGGTGGGTTTCTGTCAAGGAACACACATGTGCACCCTGAAAATTGCAGCACTAGGCCGCCTCTATTTTCGCGGGAACCCCGGGCCAGGACCTTCCTAAATGATTGAAAATGATTTTGATAGGATTAAAGGCTTCACGATCACATTGGTCAAGTCAGAATCATCAAAAGACATGTTTTACTCTGGTGGGTCTATTTCTATTTTTCAGGAACAAAGTTAGAACCTCCGCAGCCATTAATGGCAGATTGGCCAGTACCAGGTGCTGAAAGCTAAGCTTCAAAAGCTTCAACGACACAACCATGGCGGAAAAGGCTTCAAAACATGACAAAGGAGACTGAAGTGAAAAGGTCAAAATTTGACTAACTCTGGAAACGTTACGAAGGAGAAAACTCAAAAAGCTGAAAAGAGCCTTTTTCAAGCAGGGGCGCCCATGATCTTTGAGGGTCAAATGCAGTCAGTATGATCATCCAAAGCAGTCATTCTTGACGTTTGAGTGCTGGCTCGACAGTGAAACAAACATCCAGATCATCCGATGAATAGATCATGCTGTACCGCCGAAGCCAAAGAAAAAGAGAGGCAAATTTCTTGAGGAAATGTCGAAACCACAAGCTAATCTGGGCCGGGTTCTAAGAAAAGATTCTCCTTTAAAGAAAGGCTCTTCTTCTTGACCTCCAGATGTTGATAAATGACAAAAGGCTTCCCAGGATAACCTTCTCAGCCCAAGTAGATCTCGGAAACGCAACTGCAAGCACCAACATCTAACGAAGCATTCAACGGATAATCCAGATCAAAGTAGACAACTTTTCAGATGAAGATGATCAGGCCAAAAGGTAAAAGCGCCCTTTTCAAGGAGGGGCGCCCTTGAATAAAGGAACCCTAAAATAAGATCCAGGTTTTCTAAGTCACCATTCTTTAAGGTAATGTAGCTAGGTACCTCGATGAGACATCGTTTAAACTATCCGACTTCCTTCATCAACGAAATCCGCATCAAAGCACGAGAGGTCATTTTAAAAGGTCAAGAACAAGGTTTGAAAAATTCACTACAGATTAGCAAGCAGCTACTTCTTTGAAAAGGCCATCCTTTGAAGCCCTAAACTCAGCCTTTTCATCATGATGTTCCTGTGCACTTTCAGCTTGGATCCACCAGAGTGAATGTGTTCAATATCTCGTGATCAACAAACAACGCCAGATTCAAGATCAAACAGAGGGCTTTCAAGAGAGAAAATATTTAAAAACTTGCAAGAAACCAAAAGGGACGCCTAAAAGAAGTCAAGGGTCAATTTGTTGACTAAAGTCAAGAGCTTTTGAGTTAAAGTTGGCTAAAACACTCCACGATCAGTGGAAATCACCTTTTTAACTTTAGATCAAGCCAAAATCACTTTTTGAGCTTGAGTTAGGTCCCCAAACTTGTGGATCTAAGGCTTAAACATATATATTCAAGGTGAAGGTGTCCCATTTCATTATTTCATTGCAGGATAAAAGATCAAGAACAGCCACAAGCTCTCAAGGACGCCATTGATAGATTTGAACAAGGTTTTCATCCGTTCTTCAATTTTTCTTGCAGATCTGAAGCAGAAGAGGATTGCTATTTTGAGGATTGGACCTAGAGATAGATTTTTTCAGGAAATCAGATAAAAACTTCCAAGCCATCTTTTTTCTACTTCCTCTCTTCTGGTCTTAGGTTTCCTTGCATTTCAATGTAAAAGCACGATCGTATCAATCGGTAGATTCAAAGATTATTTCTAGAGAAACCCATCTCACAGTCTCTTTCCAAAATCAGCAAACTTGCTGCCCCTATTTTTGGGGGTTTTTCCGAAAAAGTTTCAGAATCCAAATTCTGAGGAACTGGGTTTGTTCAGCATTGAAGCACGAACAAAACCCATGTCCCAGATTTTTTCCGGAAAAATACTTCTCAGCAGGGCGCTATTTTTAAGGGTTTCCGAAAATCATCTGAACAAGGTCAAGATTACAGTCAATCTTTAAGTTTTTCAAGATGCAGTACTCCCAGGTACAATACGAGACCAAGACGGTCTTACTCCATGATTACTTGAAAACAGTTGACACAAATTTACACCAAGTAAATCCAATGGTCGATTTGGAGCAGCTAGAAGGCATGAATCAAATCACATTGCAAAATATTGAAGAATCCGGGTTGCTGCAGGCCGCATCAATTCCCATCACACTTCAAAGCGTAGAGCTTGTAATCGCTTGTATCAAGCATTACAATCCTACCACCAGAGAAATCAGAGCAGCGGATGGAAGAATTGTTTGTAGTCTAAAGCCTCAGGATATCGAAAGGTGTTTTGATATTCCATCATGTCCTAACAGCAAAGTCATATCAGTGACGGAATGTGAGAAGGCATTTGAGACAACTAAGGACAAATGTCAAAAGGTAATGGCTGAAAAATGGTTAAAAGTGACAAAGGCAAGCTTGCCTAAGTCGTTGGGACAAGGAGAATGTAAAGATGAGTACGCAGTGTTAATCACTCTACTCAATAGAATCACTGGAGAAGAAGATGGTCGTCAATTCCAGCCATGGATGTACTATATCATTGCTAAAATCATTGGCAGGAGGGAATATTATGACTGGGCCACTTTGATTAGTGACACACTCCACCGACAAATCACTGGGTATCTGGAAGCTCATAGGTTCCACATGTGCTCTTACCTAGTATACCTAATAGCCTTCCAAGGCGATTTTAGGTTATTGAACAATGTGGAACCTTAGGTGTGCAGAAGGTTCACGAGTATTTCACACGTCTTGAGTTTACTCAAGCGGAAAGACACTTCAAGAAGACAAGTGATCACTTCACTATGCACACAGTACGTGAGCTTAACCATGAGATGCACGTGCGTATTTCACAGACAGCCAAAGAGGCAATGGCGGATTGGGCAGATTGGTTCATCCAATTTCCTACATTCTCCTACATACGCGTGTATGGCTACATTGGCCACCCCGCCATGCTACCAAGATACCCTTCAGATAGGGTAGTCTTCATGGAGTTCCTGAGACAATTGTCCGAGGTTCATGTCTACTTACGCCTGAAGAAGAAGACAGCTGTCAACTTTCCAGTTGAAATAGGACTATACAGATGTGGACTCGCGGCTGATGCTAAGATGATGAGTCAAGAAACAGCGAGGTTTAACCTCAAGTATCTCATCGATAGAAGATCCTATGATCCCAGAGGACTCTATGCAGCACACCTCGAGCAACACTCGTCACATAAGTCTTCTATGGAAGACTATTGGGTAAATTGTAAAGACGAGTATGAAGTGCGAAGAAGGAACTACAGCAGATTCAGACTCCCACAAATTGATGATTTTATGTCAGCAGACATTGAGGGCCTGTCCGATGATGAAGGGGAAGTCATTCTCCCCTCATTCTTCGCAGATTCAGTTGACTCCCAACCGCTCCCGAGAGTGGATTGGTATGCCAAAGAAGACACGTCTATAGAAGAAAGAACGAGTGGAGTGGTTAGAAATAGCCAACTCTATCTCGACAGCAAGAAATCAAGGAAGGTGATACCCCACAGAACAGAGCCGCCACAGGTTCAGTCTACACCACCTTCCACTTCAAGAAGGAAACCTAGGCAGAAGCAATGGTGCAATCCTCCCCGAGGGATGAGGATGTCAAAGCCTAGAACACAGAGGACACCAGTGGAGAAAGCCACACATAGTCCTGAAATATTCACGGGTATTGCTGCCCCAGAACAAAGAGTAGAGATCACAATTTTGATCCTGTTGTAGTTATCACTCTGCAGGAAATCAAAGCAGCAGAGTTGCTGAAGAACCAAGTATCAACCAATGGCGTATAAATAGTAGAAGCAAAGAAGAACGGTGCCTCAAGTATGGAAACAGAGCCTAATATCACTCAGAGATCACAGTTCTAATAATACAAGTCCTCACCGACTCTGATTCGCCAATCGAGACATTGTTCAACACGTTTCACACATTCATGGCCCCACGTCCCTCCCAGTGAAGTTCCTCGAGATTCTATTTGGCTTGAAGGTTTCAGGAAGGAAGAGGGAAAATCCTCCTATGAACTCTGACTTTACCGGGACCAACCACGCCCCACAAGACACGGCCAATAATAGTTAAAGAAACAACAAGTCTACATAGAAAGGAATGAGTGAGATCATCATAGAGACTACCCACCAAGAGAAAGCATACACGCAGGTCCAAGCCTAAGATTACACTTTGTCTCAACTTAACCCTGAAGACTACACCTACGTGGAGGCGCATCTTCTTGAATATCTGGAGTGCACAAGAAAGGATGGCAAAGGATGGTAAAGAAAAGGCATCCTTAAAGGCTGAAAATCAGAAACTGAGGGCTTACATAACCAGCTTGATACATGGCACACCCAACGTCTCAGCCCTACCAGCAGGACTACTAGATCTCCCCGCCGAACAAAATCATCGACAATTGATAACATTCGGCAAACACTTGAGAGATCAAGTGGAAGAGTTTGTTCTCAAAGGTAGATGTATACTGGCAAACCTATACCAGTTACGGGATAGAGCACATGGACTTCGTGCAGAGATCCAGCAGTCAGAACAAAGGATTGCAGAAAGGAAGCTTGAAGACGAAAGCACAATTGCAGATTTGCAATTGGCATATCAATCAGTATACTCTGAGGAAAACAAGCAACATCTCTTTGCTTGGAATGAACAATTGGCGTACAAGGTGAAAGCCTATGACGCTCATTCAGTAGAATTGATTGATTACAAACGGGTGGTTGCCACTATTATCAACTTCGCAAGAATGTTGGTGATATCTTTCCCTTGCATGGAATATCAGCATGAGGGAGGAGAATACGTCGAGATGGTCACTGTACAGAACCAGTTCAGGGATGTCATCTACAATACCTTTCTTGATGATCCAGATGGTTGCAAGCTTGCTAAGGTAGTAGCTTTATCAACCAAGTTTGAAGAGGCAGCATCTCAGTGTATTGACTTCGGAAATCAGCTCACAACGAGTGAGGTCATGCTACGACGCCACGTCATCATCCTACAGAGCATTAACTCCCCAGAAGCTAATGAAGTCAATCAATGGATAGAGACACTGCTGATTAGTGGCGAACTATAAGTGCACCAAAGAAGGACGCCATACACCCTCCAATTGGCATTTATGAGACTTGAGTTTGACTTGATGCTTCTTTCCAAGTCAACTCAAGATGCTATTAAATGTAGTTGGAGTTAACTTGATGCTTCTTTCCAAGTTTAACTCCACTTTCCTTAAATCATGCATTGTCAGATCCCACTGATTAAGGATGTCTAATTGGCTTCCATGATTTGTGGATCTTAGATCTCCACTAAATGTGGATGTCTATTTTGGAGGGATACTTTCATTAAAGTTCACCTTTTGTTTATTTCTCACCAACTCAAGTGAAGTTTCCAGCTTGACTCTTTATTTGTTTCAGCTAACTCAAGTAGTTTTCCGCTTAATCGCTTGTTCCCCTTTTTTTAGGAATAAATCTTGCTAATTGATTGGCAAGAACTCATTGTTAACTCAAGCAGATTTTGGGGTTGCCTACCTTTGAGTTCTATAAATAAGAGCCTTGGGCTCATTATTTGTTTAACTTTTACTTCTGCTATGCAAAATTGTCGCTTCATTGTTGCCAATGCCTTTGAAAGCTGATATATTTGTTCACTCTTGGATGAGAGTTCGCTGGTTGATTGTAATTGTGCATGATTGCCTTTGCTTTCCTAACCTTTTGTAATTCGTTGATGAAGCTTTGAAGGAGAATATCATGCTTTGCATTTTAATAATCTTTTGAGTTGTGTCCATCAGCCTTGTTTAATAGCTCAAGTTGTCTCATTTCCCTCCTCGGATAGGAGTCCCTCCTCCTTGGACATTTGTTATTGACAAGTTATCGTTTGTTGTTGTTTAATGTGTTGACTTCCAAGCTACACTTCGGATAGGAGTCCCTTCTCCTTAGCAAGCTCGCTGGCCAAGGCATCGTAAAATTGTTGTTTCTCGTAAACTATTTCCTAGCCCATACCTCGGATAGAAGTCCCTCCTCCTTGGCAGGTCTCAGATCTAGTTTACCGTAAAGAGTGTTTGCTTGTACCAACCTTATCCCGGTGTATACCCGAGAGTTCAGAGCCTCGGTCATATTCTCAGGAGACGGCGAATTCAGGTGATCCAACCAACACATTCCCGCTCCTTTACCCTCATGCTCTGTTTACCTTGAAGGTATTGGATAGATAGAAGCTAGATTAGTCGTAGTTGAGATCTGCAGAAACCAGAGAAAAAGCTTAGCTACGGCGCATTGTGTTTGTGCACCCTTGTGTCCTACCGCTGAAGCATAAAAAGATAAGAACTTTAGTTTACATTTCCCTTCCTTACGCATTGCTCCCAGTAGAGAGGGACTTCTCTTTAAATAACGAAGAAGTGTTGCAAAACATTTGAAATAGCTGAACGTTTACAATCAGCACTCCAGAGGTGCTAATTTAAACGCCAACAAAGAAACAATTGATGGCTTATCAAATCTCCTCGAGGAAGCTGAATCAATACACATGCATCATACTCATGGACATTGAACCTAGACAAACAGAATAGAAGAGTGTCACTATATAGGAGAGAAAAAGAAATAATTTTATTCTCACCAATGGATAACAACCAACAGCATCATACAAGCTCATGTACATAAGACAGCATTATTGTATCAGTGGAAGATCATGCTTAGTATCATTCCAGCACAAGGATCCTATTGCCCTTTCCAACTTGAAAGTATGTGTGTCATAGATGCTAGATCTGAAACAAATATTCGCAAATGGTAGAATCAAGACACTCATGGTACTCTGTCTCCCCACACCCCTTCCTTATGGTAGAATCAAGACCCTCATGGTACGTTTCTATGGCCTGTTCAGAATCTCCAAGAGAATTGGAGAAGTGGCTTATGAGTTGGAGCTTCCTGGGAGTAGCAAGGTGCATAATGTCTTCCATGTGTCACATCTCAAAAAGGCGCTTGGACCTATGTTCCACCGAGTTTCCGGGACGGGATTTTTTTAGGGGATTTTTGGGGACGGCAGGGGATGGCAAAGGGGACGGCTATATATATATATATATATATTATAAAAATATAGGGAAATTTCAAATTTCAGATATTCATATGAATAATGATAGCAATGAGCATTAATAAAGTTGCACATGTAATCATATTGACATATACATTATAGAATCAAAAGTACTTAGTAAAACACAACAATTGAGTTCACATGAGTGATGAGAGTCGAACAAATTAATAGTACTACATCTACTTAATTACTTCCATAATTCATGTCAAACAGTCGATGTGCATATGATATAAAATTTTAAAAATAAAATGCCCAAAGGCTACAAGTTTGCACTACAAATGTCAAAATGACAATGTCACAAATGTCAAAAACATAGTAATAGAAAGTATGATGGCTGCCTCTAATTGGCATCTGCCAACAATGCATCAAAATTAGACTCAAATTTTGAGTCGCTGCCACTAAGAGTAGGAGAGGCTAGCTCATCTAATGGAACTCCAACCAATCCCTTATGTGTCTCCTTGTCATGAATTTGGGCGGCATCCTCTGGATCAACATCCCATTGTAATGCGAGAGTTTGTTGATACTCTGGAGTCTGATGATCTTGGAGTAGCAAAGCACTATGCACAGCCACTAATTTCTTTGCTTGTCTAGAGGTCAACCTATTCCTCTTGATAGAGTGAATAAAGTTATATGTTGACCAATTCCTCTCTGCAGTAGAGGAACTAGCAACCTGTGAAAGGAGGTGAGAAATAAATTAGGACTTTCAAGTTTATGATTATATAAATGTTCAACACTGATCAAATTAATAAATTATGT
>VDFB02029372.1:0-29788 GCA_007258455.2 Sequoia sempervirens | reverse complement strand
TTAGAAACAATATCTGATACAGGTATATGTTCTGCAGGATCAGTAGGTTGCCCAGGGGCAGAATCTGGAATCTCTATAATTATAGGCGGCTATGGAGCAGGGAGAGTGGTTCCAGACCTGAGATGGATATCATGAATATTCAGGGCATAAGTTGGATATTAATTGGCTTCTGCAAGATACATCGGTTGTTGTTGTTGCTGCTGCTTATTATTAGGATTTGGCAATGGTTGAGTAGGCATAGGAATTTGTTTTGAAGGGCCAGTATTTGTTGCAAGTATTGTAGGAGGTGGCATGAGAGCCAGGGGTTGTGGCTGTAGGGAGCCAAGGGGTTGGTTCTGCCATTGCGGAGAACCTCTCCATTGAGGATTCTGCTGCCAGTTACTTGGGGGTGGAGTCCATTATCCTTGTGGTTGTTGCCAACCTTTTTGAGAAGATTTCCATTGAGGGCTTAGATAGTTAGGCCAATGTGGTTGAGAAGTATTCCAAGGTGGTGATGGGCCATATGTAGGTTGCCATTGGTTATTGTAATTAGAATAAAGATTACCAAAAGTCAAAGGGTCTTGAGGCATACCTTATCTTTGAGCCCATGGTCGCCTTTGTGCAACAAAGAATACTTGGTTATCATCACCCTCTACTATCTTAAAATCAGTAGGTAACTGCTTAGCCTCCAGGTTAGCCACCATCTTATATCTGCAGTCACATTTCTTCTGTATACAATGTGGATATAATTCAACCAAGATTGCTTCAGCTTCCTCATGTTTCTTCCAAGCTTGCATAGTATCCAACTGTGTAGCCATATTGTTTATGATATCCTGCTTGAAGTCAGACAACAAATTTGTGATCTCCATCTGTGAAACTCCACTAGAAGAAGACTTTCCCATTATGGCTTGATGACCTCTACCCTTCTTAACATTTTCTCGAGAGTAGTTGAGACATATCTTCTTGATATCATCCCAAGACATTTGGGTTATATCTCCTCCTCCCATTAGGTCCAGGGCATCTATATAGGTATCATTGATTCCTCTTAGAAAAAGTAGTTTCTGAGATTCTTCATTAAGAGTATGGTCTGAATTCTTTTTCAGGGAAAACAAGAATCTTGAGATATAGTCTTCCAGGCTTTCATCCTCCTTTTGTTGGATTCTGAATATATCATCACCCTTACTACCACTCTTACAATATTCATTGTATTTCTCAAGAAATTTTGTTTGCATGACTGCCCAATTATCAACAACACCCCTCCCCAAACTCATGAACCATCTAAGAGCTCCTTCTTTCAAAGTAACAGGAAACAACTTCAACATGTGAGCATCTGAAGTATAATCATAGCTGCGACAGAGGATATCAAACTCAAACAAGAAAGTTTATGGGTCCTCTGTAACTAGTCCATAGAACTTGGGAAGTAATGAAGAAGGAATGTTTTTGAGGTTGTCATTATCTTGCTGGGCAATGATGGGGAATTCAAAAGTAGGAGGTCGATTAGGTGGATTACATGCCATAGTTGTTTGATTGAGTATCAAAGCAAATGGATTTTCTTGAGGTTCTCCGGCAAATAGCAATTCAGCAAACAGATTTTCAACAAATGGATTGATATCTTGGTCTCCTCCTTCCTCAAATATATTATAAGCTAGTTCAGGATTATTATCAATGAATGGAAGGTTAGGGAGGAATCTTCCTAGAGCGTCTCTTTTTCTATGCATGCAATTAAAGGAATTTGAAAATGCTTGAATAACAGACTAAACTACTGCTAATAATGACTATAGCAGGTTCTTAGCTTGAAACCATCCTTGACAATGACGCCAAAAATGGTCGCGTCCACAAAAGGATATAAAAGTCACAGAAAATCTTAACCTGGGAATTGGACATTCTAGCAGGTGACTAATATCTTCTTATGGTCGTTCATTTACATTGTCAAACCAGGGAATGTATACTTGAAATGGAGCGGCATTGTATGTGCACTAAGAACCAATTTCAGTCACGATTTACCAGAAATAAATGCGTAGAAAGAATTCTACTCATGCTACAAGAATGTAATACGAAGCCTTCTAAACTTAATCAAAGCAGAAATCATGACGACTATGACTGAGAAACAAACTATGAACTGACCTTATGCTGCAGGAACAAACACAAGGATGGATTCTCGATGCTGCAGGAACAATGTAAGACTGAGTTTGCACTGAAACTTTCAAAAATGAAATCTAACTTATAATCAACAAGAAATAAACAACTAACTACAGACACTCACTAAGTGGGCCACCTTAGCAAGCATCAACTAGTTTATGCAAGTATTGAATTCAAAACTTCATAAGCTTTTATTCATAAACTTGGAACCATATACATTGTTCTGCTTATATGAAGACTAACACAAAACACTATCTCTTATTATAATGCTAACTCTTACATATTGTACTTGCTTACTCACGCAGGAGGAACACTTATTTATATCAGAAAAACAATTAACTACCTAACTCTAACAGAGAAAGACGTGGACATAAATGTATCCTGAAACCGAGGAACAAACTTCTCATAAATGAAAGCATATTCATTCAACACGATCCAGAGAGAATTTAGCATTCCACTCTTCCCAGATTAATGATCATTTAGATTTCTTCCCAATGACCCAGTCAGAGAGTCTTCGCCGAAACAACTTCCTCAACACCATATTGGAAATGGACTTTATTGCAGGGCTGAGATCAGCTGCACTTGACTCGTTCATGCTTCCTTCAATAACCTGCGATGCACAAGGCGACAGAGGTGAAAGAAAGCACGCATGGAAAAAACATGATACACATTCATTAATCACATATTAAATCTATTTCATTATTCAAAAACCATATTCATGATATCAGCGATTCAGGAGGTCAAACAGGGCTATTAATAAGACACATAGAGACGTTAAGTTGCGGGAATATAGGAATGTATTGCTATAGGATACTACCCAATTTTAGATAAAAAGTCTTTAATCAAAAAGTTAAAACATCCATTAGCAATAAGAGTAGGGATATTAAAAATACATCATAATACTCAAATTATGAGCATATTTTGAGCTCATCAGCTATCTTAGCTATCCATGGAGGTGGAAACACCAAAATGGGGGTATGACTGAGGCAGACCCCTATACAGCCCCCCGACAATTTTCCCCCTTCTTGTGTGTAGGTGGACATGCATTTAGAGCTAGTTGGAGAATAGGCTCTTTTATGAGATCATCTTTGTCACCCTAGCTTTAATATATTTACTTTATCATATCCGTTTGTACTTCTCTTACTTTATAGCTTTGTTTTGCTCCCTTAGAAACCATTAGCTAGGCTATCAACTTGTTTTCTAGTAGTTCCCACTATATTTTTAATCCTTTGGTCATACGGATGCCAACACACCTGAGAGATGCCAGCATGTCACATTGTCATCCAAAAACCACGCTTTCATCCTTGGGCAGAGAGTTGCCTGAGGCATAGTGTTGAACTCAAAAACTGGCTCACCTAGCCCCATTTTGAGTTTTCGGGTCTGTAGATTGATTGGAGGACCTTATAATCCTCATCATTCTCATCCCTTGTTTCAAGACAACCCTTTAGAGTGAGGTAAGTTAGGTCAACCTTCCACTCTTGGCTCTTTGTGACTTGGGGCCTTGAACATAGTTGGTCACCCTCTCTTACAATATATATTGCTCTATGTACATGTATACATATGTGTACATATATTGATACATTCATATGGGCATGTCCATTTTCCAAACATATGTGTGTATTGATACATGTATAAATATGGATATATGTATATATCATATATATATATATACACACATTCGACTGCACATCAAGCATATACATAATTATTATTGTGTTGATAGGAAATAAACGTGTGATGTATTTGTACACATACACTTTCATGTCATACTGTCCATTTGATAGCTCCATGCTTATAAGCAACTCATTCATAAGTGTGCATAGGTACATCTACCTATGTACTCTCATGTAAGTGTTCCTTCATGCGTATGGACTATTGTCGACAAGCATATGTATACATATACATACATTCCATGCATGTTCAACTCATCAATACAAGCATAATAATATAAGGAAGAACTCATAAGCTCTAAACAAATAAACATCACCCAAACATGCATTGAATAGTAATCAAGACCTTTACTAATGTAGACACATAATATTAAGGATTACTTACCAAATCCCAACATATTGACTTGACTCAACCATTCTATTTTGTGTGTGTAAGCTCAGATAGGTTACGTTATTGGTTACTCGACCAAGATCTTCTCCTGAGTGATACTTCCCCTCACACTATTGTGCAGTTTTCGCACACACGCCCCACTAAAAGCAAGGACCCTCTTTTTTGGTCTTTTGGGTGTTTTCTGCAGTCTTGCCTCTTGGACTGGTCTTTGGTCTTGGATGCTTGTAATCCTCTGGTTGTGTAGGTTTAGCCACTTTGAAACATGCTTGAATGCTTATCTTTCCTGTGCAAGTGATCTCTTGAGGTGGTTCATTGAAAATCCTAAGTTAAGGGTGAGTCTCAGGTTTTTCATAGACCTCGGGTATTTCCTCCCTATGCAAAAATCTCTAATTTTCACTAGCCTCTCAGATGTTCGAAGGTTATTACTTATGTTGTTACATTTTAGAGGTTTTAGCATTTCGTGGAATTTGGTATCTAGCAGAATTCTCTGAACTTCCTTAAGCCTTCAAGTCCCTGACTTCCATCATTCTCTCGGATCCCTGAAGTAGGTTTTGTGTAGTCATTTCGCCTCATTTATGCCTGTCGTATGAACACTACAACTTG
The DNA here is from genome assembly GCA_007258455.2 of Sequoia sempervirens. Lineage (NCBI taxonomy): Eukaryota > Viridiplantae > Streptophyta > Pinopsida > Cupressales > Cupressaceae > Sequoia > Sequoia sempervirens. Next base: position 25,006 of record VDFB02029372.1, on the reverse strand, counting down.
CATTCAATGGAATTGTGAGAGAATTTATGTTGGTAAATGGGTGTTATTTGTCTCACAACGAATTTGAAGAGATTGGTCCTAGGTAGTTGCGTGTGAGCTAGATTTTTGGAGTTGTGGATTGCTAGTTTTGGTGACATTTCCTTGGCCTCATTCGCATCTATGTGGGATTTAAAGCTTGCTGCCAGTAATTGTCTTCTTGAGTTTTGCTTCATCAATGGTATGTGCATGATGCATTTGCTTTTGATTGATGTATGTGTGGTGTTTTTTGTTATTATGCGTCCTCTCTGCTTGGGTTTCTGCGTATTTGGAGGTCTGTGATTAAACTAGGGTTGTCCCCTTTTCATTTTGATGCCTCCCCTAAGTGTCAATGTCGTGACTCTCCATTGATTTGATAATTTATCCTTGCCAGATTTGGCCTTTGAATTTGGTGTTGTGCATGATGGTGATTTGGTTCGATGGATCTAGGGTTCTGCATGTTTGACAGATTGACGGTCTGAGTGTGAGTTTGAGCTATTATTTCTCATTTGTATCTGATCGTTACTTGCCTTTGAGGGTTTTGGAGGAATTAATTATGATTTGCTTAAATGAATGAGTGTATCAAACCTTTGACTAGTTATTCATGGTGGAACACTACGTTTGCAAATTTTGAATTTCTTGCTAAAGGATTAACTATGTTGTGCTTGAATGGGTTATTAGTCTAAATCATGGATAAACAATGTGAAGCGAACAAAGATTTGAGCCAAATCCCAAATTTGTGATCATTCGATCAATTTGGCCAAAATTGTGAAGAATCAAAAATCTTAGAGATTTTAGATACCTCATGGAATTCCTTTACACTTGGAAATCTCCAAAATTTCCATTGCCCTGCCATTACCCGAGAATGCATGTAAATGCGAAAGGTATGATATCCTCGCTAATTTATGTCCTCAATGGAAATCCCTGAAACTTTATGAAATGAGAAAAATTGTAGAAATGTATGAATTGACATTGTATAATTTCATGACTGGTTTGATTAATTAAAGGTTGGATATTGCCATTTCTGGAGCTATAATGTTGATTAAACAATTTTTGGGGTGATAGCTATGTTTTCCTCACTAATTTCCATGTTAGAGTAATTGGTTATTTACTTGATTAATTAAACAATATTTGTTTAATTAATTAAAGTTCCCTTTTATCTCTTTTACACTTAAGCTAACATTAGGTGCATAGTAATTAATTATTTTATTAATTATTAATGTGCAAGCCTAGGGTTTTCCATTTTAGGTTTTTTTGACCTATATGTGGTTAAAACTTTTCTTTTGTATTATTATTTTTTTACACATTGGAATATAAAGTTCCACATCTTTGAGCATTTTACTGTTTTCAGGGCATAAGATCTGCAGCTACTTGTTCTTGTTTTGAGAATTTTTGCATTGGAAGCAAATTTGGGGTTTCAGAAGTTTTCTATTGTGGATATGGGGGAGTTTATTTTTGGTGCACTTTGGGCAAAAAATGACATCATAGATGAGTCCAAAAGGCCCAAAAACACCTATTTTCATATAAAACTTGTCTGATTTGGCCACAGTTGATCAGGGAAGCAAAAATTTTTTTTGGCCCCAAGGCCGTATGGCCTCAGGGCACGATCTATGAGGTGAAAAATTCAAAGAAATTAAAAAAACAAAAACCAAGGGTTTTTTGATTTAATTTTTATAATGCCAATTCAAATTAAGGTCGCCGCTCACCGGCCACCAAGCGGCCACCAGGCGGTCGCTCGCCAGCTACTTCGACTAGCGGAGCCGCCCAAAGGCCACTGGAGGGCCGCTCGGCCAACGGAGCAGTCGACCCACTAGCCGGTCGCCGGCCCACCACCGACCCACTACCGGCCAGCCACCATTGCACCGCCAACCACTGGCAAACCACCGAAGAACTGTCGCCCCGCCACCAGCCTCAGCCCCCTGGTCACCTAGCGGACCAGGGGCCATTTTTTTTAGCCTCTAGGGCTTAAAAGAGGTAGAATTGTGCATTTTTTAGGAGACTTCACGAAATTGGGTATAAAATGGGCATACAGTCTCTATTTTTTTTCAAAAAAGATACCGTTGGAAAGCTAATTACGTGCCGGATGCCATGGTACTAGTAATTTTTTCCAGATTTTTTGTTTGACTATTTTTTTTCTAGTCAAAGTGGGGTCTTTTTCCTACACTTCCGGGGCCATAGAAGGTGCAAACAGACTCCGTTTTTCAAAAACGAATAGGCGTTGGAAAGCTATCAGCATGCTCTATTCAGATCTATGATATTTTTTCTTAGAATTTTCTTTAGGTACATGAGAATTTGTTTTGAAGCTTTTTTTCTTATGCATTGCTTCCTCTTTCTCAATTTGTACTAGGGTTTGGGTTTATCTCTTGTGGGGGGTTTTTTTTCTTGCTTTTTGTCATTTATATCAGAAAACCAGAACACCAAAACTCTCAAAAAATAATCAAACCCTTCATCTTCTGTCTATTCTAAAATATCAAATAATAATAAAAAACACAAGCAGGTACAGGTGCAGGGTTTCATGGCAGACTCCTCTGTTGAGTTACTCACATCACACAACTATCACACCTGGAAGTCTCACATGACGAGGCTTCTCAGGTCATGAGGGTTGTGGTCTTGTTTAGATGAGGTTCAACCTCAGTTGTAGCATCCTTTTGAGATTCTTCATCACAGGAACAAGATGGATGAAGCTATGGGTTTGCAATCCATGCACGTTTCAGACAGTCTTCTGTTTCACCTTGATGCTTCGCTCACTCCTCGAGCCATGTGGTTGAAGTTTGAGACACTTTTTGGGACCATTAATGAGTTATGAGCATTATAGATTGAGGCAGAGTTAATTTCACTGTTACCTGAATCATTTCCCACTATTGAGGACTTTTTGAACAAGTTCAAAACTATCTGCACTATTTTACAGGATTGTGGCAAGGATAAGTCAAACATAGAGTGCATTTACTTTATCCTTTCAAAGCTTCATAGTCCATTTAAGATATTTTCTTCTTCCTTCTATTCCACCATGGATGGCCTAGGTGCTCATTTTACCATGCCTACCTTTGATGTGTTTTGTGAGCATTTGTCTTGTGAGCAGTCACACCTTTCTCAGATAGATATGCTCTTAGGATTAAAGAACAAAGCATTGGTTGCTCAGTCATCTAAGGAAAAACAAAATAAAAAACCGAAGCCTAAGAAATATTTTGTAGGTAGTGAGCATTCCTCCAAACCACCTCCTAAGTTTGATTCCAAACCACCACTTAATCTAAAACAAGGGAAATCTTCAAAGTCTGGAGAGTCTTACTCCAAGACTAAGACAAAATCAGAAGACACTTGCAGCTTCTGTGGTAAGGAAGGACATCCAGTTTCCAGGTGTTGGAAATGATTAGAGGCTTTAGAGGAAGCCATGCAGTAGCATCACATCTCCTCACCTCAGTCGTCTTCTCCTTCCACAAGGAAAGGCCATGCTCTCACTACTCGAGCATCGACCTATAGGTCCACTTGGATTTTAGATTCTAGTGCTTCTCACCATATGACTCCAACTTAGCAGTTGGTCACTTCTCTTGCCTCTTGTGGTACTTCACAGATTGCAGTGGGTGACTCTACACAACTTTCAGTCTTGGGTTCAAGTTCTGTCTCTTTGGATGGGGGTACTCTATAGGATGTTCTGGTTGTTCCTAACATCTCGACGAACCTCCTGTCCATTTATCAAATTTTCCATTTTGGCTCTGGTAAGACAGTTGAGTTCTCACCACATGATGTGGTTATTCGAGACCTCCATGACTCTGATTTGGTTGTGGCTACTGGGTATGTTGATATTGCATCTTGTCTTTACAGATTTGATGGATTTGAGCCTTTTGAGGGTACAAGTTCATCTCTTATAGACATGCATATTCAGTGAGTAAGCTTTGGCATGAGCGTTTGGGCCATGTCAATTACAAATATCTTCAGCAAATGAGTACACAGGCACTTGTTCTTGGTCTTCCACAGATTTCCTACACATACGGTGTTTGTCATGGTTGTGTGCTTGGAAAGCATCACAGGGACCCCTTTCCGAAGGGAAGAGCCACTCGTGCTTTGGCACCCTTGGAGTTGATTCATAGTGACCTCATGTCATTTCCCACTCCTTATTATGGGGCCAAGTTTTTACTCACATTCATTGATGACTTCTCCAAACGCACATGGCTATACTTTCTTAAGTACAAGTCTAATGTCTTTGATTCTTCAAGACATTTGTAGAGAAGCAGTCTGGCCTTTCTATTCAGCAGATACATACAAATAATGGGGGGGAGTATGTGAATCAGGTTTTCAGAGATTTTTGCACTGAGCATGGTTTGCAACATCAGTTTATTGTTCCCTACACCCCTCAACAGAATGGTCTCACTGAGAGAAAGAACAAGACTTTACGGGAGATGGTGAATTGTATGATTCAGTCAGGTCCATGGATCCATCTTTTTGGGCTAAGGCAGTTAATTGTGCTAGCTATATTCAGAATCAGATGCCTCACAAGGCGATTCGACATATGACTCCTGAGGAGGCTTGGTCTCATGACAAGCCTGATGTTTCATCATTTTGAGTATTCGGTAGTGAAGCATGGACATTTATTCCTGATGCTCAGAGGAAAGCCATGGAGCAGAAGAGTCGACCCCTCATTTTTGTCGGCTACTGTGAGGATGTTAAGGTGTACAAGTTGTTTGATCCTGATTCCAGAGAGGTCCTATTTCGACGGGATGTCTAGTTTGATGAGCGCCTTCCCATAATGGATCCCCTGTCTCCAGTGTCTACTTCACTACCTACTCCCACTACAACTCTTCAGGATTATGTTGAGGATGATTCTGATGAGGATGTTGATGATCCCCCATCTCCACCTCCACTTGCTCCACCTTAGATGCCCAAATGGGCTCGCTTTACTGTTGAGGCAGTAGGATCTATGGCAGGTGATCCTTCAGACACTTGTCACACCCATTCTCATACTGTGAGTTCTAGTCTTTTGAGTCATGCTCTTTCAGAGGATCCTCAGAAGTTTTTAGAGGTGACAGGTCACCCTGAGTGGGATAGTGCTATGGAGGAGGAGTATTCTTCTTTGATGAGGAATAGTACTTGGGATCTTTGTCCTCTTCCTAAGGGCAGGAAGATAGTTTGGTGTAGATGGTTGTATCACACCAAGTATGTTGTTGATGGTTCTATTGATAAGTACAAAGCATGTCTTGTTGCGAAGGGTTTCTCGCAGGTTGAGGGTATTAATTACTCTGAGACATTTTCCCCTGTCGCCAAGATGAATTCTATTTGCTTTGTACTATCACTTGCAGCTTCTAGGGGATGGCCCATTTTTCAAATGGATGTGAAGAGTGTGTTCTTGCATGGTGACCTACAAGAGGAGATCTATATGGAGCAACCTCATGGATTTGTGCAAGATGCTTCTTTGGTTTGCAGACTTCGACATTCATTATATGGTCTCAAATAGGCCCCTCAGGCTTGGTATGAGAAGATGGACTCTTTTTTGCTCTCCAATGGTTTCACACACTGTTATTTTTATCCCACAGTCTATATTCAGAATCTTGAGGGTGAGATCATGATTCTTGTGCTATATGTTGATGATCTCCTCATCATAGGTAGCTCATCCTCTATGATTCAACATGCTCAACAAGCTTTGATGGAGCAGTTTGAGATGACAGATCTTAGTCTTCTGCACTATTTTCTTGGTCTTCAGGTGATTTAGTCTTCTGATGGGATCTCCATTTACTAGCAAAAGTATGCTCTTGATATGCTTCAGTGCTTTGGCATGCTTGATTGCAAGCTTGCCCCCACACCTTTTCAATCAGGGGTTGTTTTGACTACTACTTGCCCCACTCCTTCAGTAGATTCTACACTTTATAGGCAGTTGGTTGGCAATTTGTTGTACCTGACTCACACTCGTCTTGATCTTTCCTTTGTGGTTGGCCTTGTCTCTCGATTCTCCCATGATCCTCATGAGAGTCACTGGGAAGCTGCCAAACGTATTTTGAGGTACATTCAGGGAACCATTTCTTATGGCATTCACTACACATCAGGGGATTCTCACATTGTTGGCTACACTGACTCAGATTGGGTTGGTGATGTCAATGATCGAAATTCTACTTCTAGCTTTGTTTTATGTCTTGGCTCTAGTCCTATTACATGGTCTTGCAAGAAGCAGACTACTCATGCATTATCATCTACAGAGGCTGAGTACCAAGCTGTTGTGCTCACTAGTAAGGAGATTTTATGGCTTCAACAGTTGATGACTAAGTTTGGTTTTCCTCCTGATAGTCCCATTATTCTTTGGTGTGACAATTAGAGTGCTATACACATTTCTCGCAACTCGGTGGAGCATCAACAGATGAAGCACATTGAGCTTCATATGCATTTCATCAGACAGTTGATTTAGGATGGTTCTCTCATCTTGGAGTATATTCCCACTGCCGAGCAGGTTGCAGACATCTTCACAAAGCCTTTTGCATCGCCGCGCTATCTTCAGTTGCGCTCTATGCTTCGGGTGAAGGAAGTTGTCCTTGGGGGGTCCTTATGAGGCCTTCCTTCCTTCGTGTTTCTTTCAGCATGTTCTTCTATCTCTTTTTGGAGAGGAGTTTTTTCCCACTGGGTTTTCTCCTTTTCTCCATTTCATCGAGATTTCCTTGTACTTGGGTACCTGATCTGGCCTTGTTGCCAGGACCCATTGTTTTTTGCTTTCAGTAGCTGCTTCTAGGTTTTAGCTTCTCCTTAAGTCTAGCTTAAGGGGGGGTGTTAGAGTAATTGGTTCTAGTGAGGCTCTCAAGGGTGCTGGAGCGGGTGCTGGCGTCGAGGCTAGGGCTGGTGCTGGCATCAGGGTTGGTTCTGGTGCTGGCGCTGGGGTTGGCTCTGGTGTTGGCGTTGGGGCTAGATCTGGTAAGGGTATCAAGGGTGTTGGCTCATCTGTGTGTGCACCTAGATCATATATGAATATTAAGCAGAGTTTTGATGGTTTCATCCCTGTGAAAAACCCCATCATAGTGAAGATTAAGGATGAGTTAGCAGAAGAAATAAATGATAGTGTAGCAGAGCTTTCTACTTAAGGGGTGATCTGTCGGTTTAGGGGCTTTTGGCCAAGCCTTCCTCAGTTGCACTCTTGGATCACCAATAAATGGGAGCCCCTCATCACTAGTAAAGTTCAAATCTTCCCTATGGCCAAAGGTTTTTTTGTAGCTAAGTTCGAAAACACTTTAGATAGAGACAAAATCTTGTATGAAAATTTCTTTTGCTGGGAGGACAAATACCATCTAATGGTTAAACCTTGGCACACCAACTTTAACCCAGCTTCTGAAACCTTCAATAAATTCCCGATTTGGGTCCGGTTGCCTAAACTCCCTCTTCACCTTTGGAGTGACTCTCTCTTGGAGGAGGTTGGGGAAGCCCTAGGTGATTTTTTAACTGTGGACAATGAATTTTATAATCTTTATCACTCTACCTTTGCCCGAATACTTGTTGAAATTGATGTCTCAAAAGGACTGCCTGCTGAGGTTCTCTTAAAATCTTCTAGGGGGTCTTGGATCCAATCGTTGGATTATGAGGGGGTCCCTTTCCGCTGTAGAAGATGCTTCAAAATAGGACATGCTACTGCTCAATGTGGATTTGAGAAGAAGTCTAAGATAGCTACTTGGTGGAATGGCACTTCACAACAACATTACACAGTGGAAAAGAAATCTGATCCACTTCGGAGCTTCTCTGAGGTGGTGGCTTCTGATTCACATGCTGTTGGGGCTTCTAACTCACAGGCTGCTGGGGTTTCTGATTCACTTGCTGCTGGGGCTTCTGATTCACAGGTTGTTGGGGTTTCATCTACTGGGGTTTCTCCTTCCTCCACTGGGGAAGCTACCATGATAAATCATATTGAGAATACTACTAGACCGGTTTCTGTCTCTACTGATGGTGCTTTATTTCCCACCTTTGATTGCTCTCCGGTTATTTCCACACCTATTCAGGCGAACTCTGATGTTACCTCCCGGGTTGCGGATTTTCATCCTCAGGAAATTAATGGGCTAGCTTGGCAGGCTAAGGCAACACAAGTTGAAGAAGGCTGGACTACTATTACTAGAAAAAATCTAAACCCTCTGGGCCTTCTTTCGATATGACTCTTCGCTCCAACAAATGAAACTCTAATTGTAAAACTTAATGGTGTTTGTTTGTGAGCTGGTTTTTTTGTTGACTGCAGGCTGTCTTTTCTGCAATCTGGTTTTTTTGGCTTGTTTAAGCTATTTGGCTTTTGGTTGTAATGGGTTTCGGATCCCATCAAAATCTGTTTTCCCCAATTTCAAAAACATTAGGTGCATAATAATTAATTATTTTATTAATTATTAATGTGCAAACCTAGGGTTTTCCATTTTAGGTTTTTTTGACCTATATGTGGTTAAAACTTTTCTTTTGTATTATTATTTTTTTACACATTGGAAAATACAGAGCTCCACATCTTTGAACATTTTATTGTTTTCTGTGTTGCTTCTCTTTGCTTCTCCTTGTAACAGGTATTCTTAGCTTGCAGAGATCATTGGGCTCCTATGAAGTATTTTCTCAACTTCTACATTTCGTCTGGTCATGAAATCCCCGAATTTCCTCCTTGGCCTGATTTTTGTGAAGGGGTGAAAATCCCGAGATCACGTTTGTGAGATTTCAAGAGATTATGATAATTGTTTGAGCTTATTTGGATGATGAATGTGTTATTTATGATGGGATAACCTTAACTTTTGTGTTGTAATGAACATTGATGTGACTTCTTGCTGAGTGCAAGTTGAATCAAGCAAAGCTATTCCTAGCAAGGGTAGGAGCAAAGAAATGGATCTTGATGTTGAGGAAGCTCCTATTTCAAAAGCTGAAAGGATTAGGTTGGATATGAAGAGGAAGATTCTCGAGAGTAAACTTGTGTCTATTTGGTCAGAGATGACTGACACCAATGTGGGAAAGTGGGACTACAAAAAATTGAAGGCAAGGATGGCAACAGGTGACCCTTCTATTTTGGTAAGGAGAATGATAGATTTTGGGTTGGCTCATGTGGCCAATTTCCTTCCTTAGTGCAATGTTATGAGCTTGTATTGGAATGTGCTTGACACTATGATCAAAGTACATAGAGAATAATAGGTCCACAGGGCAGAGTGCTTGCAAACTTCTCTCCTATCTTGGTTGCCCAAACATTTGACATGCCAAAAAGATCTCATGTAGTCCAATTTGATATTGATATAGCCGAGAAATATTATGAGAAGGATACAAATAAGGCTCTAGAGGTCATTAATACCTGGCTAGAGAAACCAAAAGCATATATTTCTAAGTTTCCAAAGCAGTTGTTCAGGGCTAAGTTTAAATTAGATTACTATGGTGCAATCACTCTTCTCAGTAGAGTGATGGGTTTGAAGAATGTAGGAAATGTTTGAAAATTGGATGTTTTATTTGATAATGAGAATGGAGCAAGGTATAGATTACCATTGGGGAGGAATAATTAGTAAGATAATTCATGAGAAATTGTCCAATGTGTTGCAGACCAAGGCTTTCACTATGACATCTTATTTGGTATATGCCTTAGCAAGGTTCCATCCATATAAGGGATTAAGCACTCGAGGGGTCTTTGGCCAGGATGTAATTTATGAACTCAACCCTCAGCTACATTTGGATAGTCCTAGCTATAGAAGGGTGAATAATGCATTCACCATGTACATTACAAGGTTGCTCCAGGCTATGGAGCATGTTAGAATTTTTGATGCTACTAGGGAATTGATTCAGAGGTTTGGAGCATGGTTTATACAGTTTCCCACATTTTCCTACATTAGGATTGATGGTTGTCTGAGAGCTCCATATAGATTGCCTAGATATCCTACATATCACATTATTCTTTTGGAGGTTACAAGGCAAATTTGTGCCTTTGATGCAATTTTGAAAAAGGATATGCACAAAACTATTTTTGGTAATGAATTCCCACTACAGATTGGAGGTCATGAGGCTTTCCCTTCCTTGGCCTCAACACAGTTTTTTGATGAAGAGATGGGCACTTTCAACCTATCTTTACATACTAAGAGGCCCAGATTTGACAGAACAGGCAGGGCTCAAAAGAGAGCCAGCAGGGAATTCAGACATAAAGATGACTTTGAGAATTATTGGGCCAATTGCAAAGATGAGTTTGAAGTTTTGAAGAAGAAGTTCTCCAGGTTTCCTGCCAATTTGATTAGACTGTATAATATCAAGGCCATCCCAGATCAAATTGATGATGATGGAGAAGTCATACAAATCCATGATTATGAATCAGTCAAAGACAAGCCTATAAGTGAAATTGATTGGATGGAAGAGGAAATAGTAGAATTGGAGCAAGTCAATACCCCTATAATCAAATACACTAAGTTATGGATTAAGCATAAGATTTGGGAGCTAGATAATGAAGGGAAACAATATACTTATGACTTGATGGGAAGCCTGGAATCTCAGTTTTCTTCTGAGGAGGAGCAAGACCCAAAAGCCAAGGAAAATGTGAGTTCCCCTTTTAAAATTAAAATCAAAGGTGGTCAAACAAAGATTGGGGAAGAAAAGAAAAGAAAGCCCATTTCCAAGAAGAGAAGGATTACCTCTAAAGAGAAGAAATCTGCTCAAGAAGAGGAATGTGAGGAAGAGGGAAAGAAGGGTGATTCCCCTGTGCTTAAAAGGATAAGAGTAACAAGAACATCAAAGAATAAAAATGAGCCTCCTAGGGGAGAGGGTGAGAAAGGACCACATCTGGTAAATGTTGAGAGTTCTGGAGAGAAAACCCAGGTTTATACCCAGAAAAAAAGAACTCCATCCCCTAAGGGAAGTTTAGTAAAAGAGGGTGCCTCCATGATTCCCTCTATTACACAACAACAAAAGAATAATTCTGCCTCTCCTTCTATTACACAACAACAAAAGAATAATTATGCCTCTCCTTCTACTCAAGAATTGCATGGTGAAGAAAAGAAGCCAACAAATGCAGTTGTTGAGGATATCCATCAAGATGAAGATACAAAAGAGTTTAAGGATGGGGATCTTCGTAGTACACAGGAAAATATTGATAGGATTCTACAATCTTCTTTGGTATCATATGAATATTAACCTATCAAGGATAAAGGAGAAAAATCCCTGGAGAAAGAAGAGATGCATGAAAGAACTCCCTCTCCAATTCATGAAGTGACAGAAATGCATGACAAAGAAAAGAATGAGAATCTAGAGGAAGATAAGGAGAAAGATAAGGAAAAAGAAGATAAAGGTGAAGAAGTTTTTGTGGTGCATGGTTCAAATTCTAACTCCTCCACTAGTCAACAAGAAAGGGATAAACAAGGTGAGCCACAATCAATTATTTCTACTGCTAGTTGGCTCAATGAGGAACTAAAAATCAGGAAAGTAGTTATAGATGATATTCCTCTGAGCTGGGATGATTTACTGGCTAATATTGGAGAAGGTAAAACAAAGAAGAAGGCTAGAACTATTTCTAGAATTGATAGGGATGAATCAAACAATAGGGTGATTCATATTGCCACTCCTACAGTAGATAAGAATAAGGATGAGGTAACTCCTCAAGATTACAACATTCAAACAATAAATTTGGGGGCTACTTCTAGAAGACAAGAAGTAGCAGAGTTCAAGGGGTCTGCTGCCACAATTTTGGAAAGATTGGATAAAGAAGTGCAAGCAAAGGAAAGATTGAAGAAAGAAAATGAAGAGTAAAAGAAACATCTACAAAATCTCATGAAACCCTTGCAGTCCATTGGCCAAATTGGTTCTTCTTCATCAACAAGAGGTTTCTTACCTAAGGAGACAGTTAATGAGCTTGAAAAGATGAAAACTTCTACATAGGCTACACATGAATGGTTACAAGGAGTAGGGTTTAGAGGAGACAACTTGATTAAGGAAATTCTATCAACCTGTGGAGATGCACATATATCATTTGAGTGGTTACATAATTTATTGGTACAAGATAAAGGTGATGTAGATCTTCTCCTGCAAAAAATGAAGACAATCATGGTTTATACTGAGGAAAGATTGATAAGTGATGGAATATTGCCTTCCTCAAAGGTTTCAGAGCCTTGGGAGTGGTATGAGGCCTTGTAGATCCAACAGAGAGTTCTAAAGAAAATTCATAAACAAGGTCAATAGGTGAATAATACATTGAATGACATTTATAATAGAGGCATCTCATTCTTTGAAGTAATGACTGGAAGGAAGAAATTTGCATCACAACATCTAAGCCTGGAACAATTAAGAAAATGGTGGCATGAAGTTTATGCTCCAAGTGATGATGGCCCAATCACCACCCACCATTTGGATGATGCGGCTACCTATATTGTTGTTATGGAGAAGTTTCAAGATCTCAAGGTAGAGTGGGACAGGGTCATCAAAGAATCAAGGGAGGAGATTAAATCAATTGAAAGAAGATTTAAAGTATTGATCACTCCACCACTGGCTGACATAGAAAGGATCTTTCTTAGGGTGCAAGATAAATTGGGTCAAGATAAGGACAAGGGACCAGTTAATGCATGATAGCATCGAGATTTGTGCTTCCCATTTATCCAGGGTTTTCTACACGTTACTTCTTCCAACCTCTACATGCATTGGAGTGATCTACATTGGAGAATCTAGGCCGACCTAGAAAGAAGTCTCAAGTATTAAATGAAAAAATGATTATTTTATTCAAGGGATCTTCTAGGCTAACCTTTTTGTAACCCTAATTGGGCCAACCTAACATGGAATTTCTATAAATAGGGTATTTTTCCTCATTTGTAAGGGTTAGATTTTAGAGAAAGCTAAGTGATAGAGAAAGAGTTAGAGCTAGGAGTTAGTTACTCTCAAAGAAAGTGTTGTAATACTAAATGCTGGAATTGTTGCAACTTGTGGGTGATTCAATATAAGTAAAGGCATTGTGCTTTGGTGCTCTTTCTTTTATTGGTTTATCTTGCATGGTTCTTGTTATTCTATCTTTCAAGATTGATTTGAAAACATTGGATATATGTTAGATTTAGAGCTAGATATGATTCGATGGTGTTTATGGTTTGATGTTTGAAGTGTTGGTAGCAATCCCTGGTCCATACTTTTAGCAATTGGTTGATTGTGGGTTGTTGTGTAAAGTTAGCCTGGACCTTATATTTATGTGCTTAGTTCAATTGTGAGTATTTATTCATTTCAATTGCAAAATAGGGTTGGTATGAAGGAATGTCTCACAATCCTGAAAATCTTTAGTTCCTTAGAAGATTGCACTGTTTCTGTAAGATTGCAGATGAAATTTGGGTTAAGCAGGAATTAGTTTTGAGGGATTGGTCCATTTCAAATATTTTATCATTTGCATTGTTGATCTTAGGAGTAATTTTAATTTTAGGATCTCTCTTAAACCCTTATCTTTTGTTGTTTCTTTTATTATCTAAGTTAGATTTAGGATTTCAAGTATCAGTACATTGCAAAATTTGATAAGTTTGAAGTTTCAACATTTGTTTGTAAGGTCCCTTTGTGATTACCAACATTTTCACATTTATCACTGAGTTGTTTTTGCATTGTCAAGACCTGACATTAGAGACCTTGGGGTTATCTCTTGAGGCTTGCTGATAGAGATTTACCTTTCAAGAGAGATAGGATATCATATTCTGTCTAAGTTGTTGTTGTGCAGAAAACACCATCAACACACCCCTGGAGGATTGAACATATACCTGCATTCAACTAACACATTCCCATGGTAGTCAACTGTTCAACAAAATATGCATTACACAATAATATTTCTTCATAGTTAGAATATCCAATTCAATAACTATCCATTTCACATTTATGCATTTCTTCACATACCAATAAATGAAATAACATTCATCCACAAATATTTGATAACAGAGTGCAAGCACAATTTATTCTCATTTAGAATTCAAATTACATTCATATTTACCCTACATAGTAATAGTAATTAGTAAATACACAATTGGGGTGTAACATTCTACCCAGGATAGGTGGATTGATATATTATTTGCATGGAGTGGTGCACTTCTCAAATATTGATCTAAGATCAAACTATCACTAGATTTGTGTGAGAAATGAAGATGTGCACAAAACAATATTCAAATATAATTTTAGAAATTTTAATTTTTTAGTTATTCCCTTTGGTTTAAAAATTTTCTAGCTACTTTTCAATCATGCATGAATCATGTGCTCATCAAACAACTGAGAAATTTTTTATTAGTTTTTTTTGATGAAATTTTGATTTATAGTAAAACATTGGAAGCACATTTGGAGCACTTGAATATTATTTTGGGAATTTTAGAATAATAATGTTTTTATGCAAAGGAATTCAAATTTTATTTTGGATTAACATAGATTTTATATTTGGGATATGTCATAAGTGTTAAGGGTTTACAGTTGGGCGCACAAATGATCCAAGCTATATCAAATTGGCTGCCTCCTACCACATTAACATAGTTGAGAGGGCTATTTAGTTTATGCAATCATTATAGGAGATTTTTAAATGGCTTTTCTCAAATTTATACACCTTTAATAAATTTAACAAAGAAAAGACTTTGAATGGAGTGTAACTACTGAAGAAACTTTGAAAACTTTATAAAGGTAATGAGCTCATGTCCCATGCTAGCTATACCTAATTTTTCTCTTCCATTTTTTCTAGAATGTGATTCCTTGGGAGAGGGAATAGGAGCTATTATAACTCAAGGGAGGCATCCTATAGCCCTTGAAAGTAGAAATATTAATTAATTAGAAAGGGCTTACTCCATCTTTAATAAGGAAATTCTTTTTGTCATGCATTCTTTGGAGAAGTTTAGATGGTATTTAGTTTGTGGAAGATTTATTAAGAAAATTGATCATAACAACTTAAAATTATTTTTGATCCAATGTGATTTAAATGATCACTAATAGAAGTGGGTATGCAAGATACAAGTTTGTGACTTTGACATAGATTATATGAAAGGAAAGGAAAATGTTGTTGATGATACTCTTTTTAGAATGTCTACTCTATACTCCCTTTCCACTATTTTTGCTAACTAGAAGGCTTCTATTTTGGTAAAATTTGCTACTAACATTCTTGATGAAGTGGTAAAAGATGATAGATACATGATGGTAGATAGAATCATTTTGTATACAATAGATTTTTCTTGGTCGCTAAATCTAAGATAAAAGAAAAAATATTAAGGGAAAATCATGACATTCAATTAGCAAGGCACTTGCAATACTTTAAAACATATAAGAAAATTAGGGAAATATTCTCATAGAAGAGCCTCAAGGAGGAATTTATCAAAAATATAAGAGAATATAGTACATATTAGAAAAATAAAGGAGAATCAATTTTTCTAGAAGGATTGCTTCAACCAAAGCTAATTTTCCAAATAAGAAAATGGACTTCATCATTGGCCTCCCTAAGGCTCATGGTAAATATTGCATCTATATAGTTGTGGAAAATTAATAAAATATTCTCATTTCTTTTCCATGCTATCATATTTTGAAGCTCCTCAAGTGGTAAATTTATTTTTCAAAGAAGTGTTCAAGCTACATGGACAAGCTAAGAATATAGTTAGTAATATGGACAACAAATTTTGGAGTGCCTTTTGGCAAGAATATTTTTACTTGGTAGGTATAAATCTTATCTCTAGCATAAGCTATCATCCCTAAATGGATTGACATGTAAAAAATATGAATAAGGGGGTTGAGGGGTACTTGAGGAACTATGCTTTAAATTAGAATTTGATATGGGTTAAGTGGTTGCATCTAGGAGATTAATACTAATATTGATATCATTTACTAACAAAAAGGTGAAAATAATTTATGAAAATTCACAACCCCTGGATCAAAAATCATCCCCATTAAGGTCTAAAAGTAGGAGAGTCATAGCACAAGAGGTACCAAATCAAAGAGAAGAAAAGAGAAAAAGAAAGAGAAAAAAGAAGAAAGTAAAATGCAGGACACCCCTTGGAGTGAGATATTAGGAGAAATCTATTTTGACATCAAACTTGTGAGAGATAAGGGAAAAGAGAATAAGCCCTATAATAATGTCAAGAAGGAAACTAAACTAGTAAAGAAATCAACATAAAAACCTAGGAAAACACAAAATCTAGAACAAGGTTCAACTGCTATGGATACCACAGTGAAAAATCCATATTTTTGGAACATATACTACTGAGGACCTAGAATATGTATTCCTTCTAGATTCCATATGGGATAAATTGGGCAAAGATGAAGATAAAGACAAGTTATTATACTTTTTTGGATCACTAAGAAAAGAAGAACTCAAATGGTACATGAAGAATTACCCACAACATAAAGCCACATGGGAAGAAGTAAGAAAATAATTCTTAGCTAACTTTGGGACACTAGAAGTCCCAACTAAAAGTGTTACCTAGATGAGGAACTTAACACAAGGAGACAAGGAATTAGTTGAAAACTATGACAAAAAGTTTAAATATGTATGCAAAAAATTAGAGGAACCTTTAACAACAAAAAAATGATAGAATGGTTCATCTTCAAATTGTGTAAGGATATTAGAGTTGGATTGGATGGAAGAGTCTTTGAAAAATATACTAATCTAATCGCTATGGAATACCAAATTGAAGCTCAACCATGGAGAAAACTAAAAAAAGATAAAAGTGTTGAAATCCTTGAAGATTTACAATTGAAACTTCATAAGTTGGTAATACAACAAGAGATCAAGGCTAGTGAACTTAGTTGACCTAAAAAAATTTGGTGCACATATTGCAATAGGGAAGGGCACATCTGGAACGAATGCCCCAAGGACAAAGCAAAAAATACATTAATTGCAATAAAAATAGTAAAACCTAATTATATTTAATGTGCTCTTTGTCAAGAATGGGATATACATTTGACAAAAGACTGTCCAAAGAACATACCTCCAATTTGAAATGGAGGAAACCAAGGGAATTATGGAACTCAATGCTATCACAATCATAATTACAATACAAATGAAAACAATGATGTTGGATATTAGATACTAACCTAGTAGGATAACCATAAGTCATGTGCCATGCAAAAAAATCAACAACCAGGTTATTAGGAGGATAATAGATAATTTAACTATAGAGGAGGTAGAGGAAGAGGTCAAACCAACATAAGAAGAAATAATACAAACTGCTTTAACTACGGAAAAATAGGCCATTATGCCTCAAAATGTTGGGAAAAGAAGAAACAATATGCAACTTTTGTGGGCAAGATGATCACAATGTTTCAGTGTGAAGTTGCCAGGACATGCTATCAAAACTAGGAGGATAGTCAACCTTCCTGAAGTGATGTGTTAAAAAGAGGAGCAAGAGTAATCTAGAAAGTATCAAAATGGGGAGTTAGAGGTTTTCATTGAATAGATGTGGACTTCAGACACTTCCATAAAATAACACTCCAGAGAAGAACTAGTTGTGGACAATAGGAAGAAGAAGAAAACCAAAGGGAAGAAGAAATAAAATTTAAACACTTTACATGAACGGAAATCTATCTTGATGTATGAGCCATGAGGAGAGATTAGATGCAATAAAGATGACATAGTGTAGGGTCATTTTCCTCAAAAAGAGAAGGTCTATGATGAGAAGTGGTTGTTTGGAAATACAATGAGTGGTGAAGTTTCCTTCAGCTACACCAGTGTTCTATGGGTAGTCTAAATCTTTGCTGCTCTTTAGGTGCTGTAGGGGAAGATGGGTTTTTTTCGATCTGGCTCATTCTTTTCCCAACCAATTAATGGCTTCGTATGAACAATCTTGCTTCTTTCTTGTGGTAGGTTTCACCCTACCTTGTACATATTCCTTTTTGGTGTGTCATTTTTTTGTGCCTAGTTTTGTTTTGGGGTTTTTCTTTCCTTCCACTTGTTTTTCTCTCATTTTGGTTTGGTTCCTCCCCTTGACTCTATGCCCAATGGATACAACACTAGTTTTGAGTATATATCTGGGTTCCTTGCTATGTCCTTTCAATCATTGTCCCTAGACAAAATCACGATTACTTCAATTTTTCTCATCGCCTTTTAAAATCTTTGCCCCTACCCTAAATTTCATTGTATTAGTTATGGTAGTTTTTTGTCTAGTTTTGCTAATGTTGGCGAGTAATGCTCAAGTTATCCTAACTCCTGCTTACATTGCTCTCCCTTTAAAAATAATTCATTATCTTGTGTGGGAGGTAATTTTTTGAGTTTTTATAACTGTTTGAGATGCTAAAGTGCTTTGTGAAGTCTCAGGTCTTAGGGTTCTTGTTCGGGCGGTCCGTACCTAAGGTTCTATAACTCCCCTAAAAGTTTGCTAGCAAGTGAAAGATGGACGATTTACTAGCACAGATGGGATTTATGATAAGTTCAAAAACCATTGGTGGTTCCTATCAGGGTTTCTTGAAACCTTTATTTTGCTAACTTAAAGGGCACTATTCTTCAAAGGCAATAAAGATACAAGTTTTTCTAACTTCGGTGGCTTCTAGGCAGGTTTTCAAAATTGTCGAAATGAGTGCTAATAATGTGAAACTAACAATGTAAAGATATAGAGTTCTCATATACATGGAAAAAAATACAAGTAATACCATTAATAGATGCAAATTGAAGCATATAAACACTAAAAAAGAAAGAACACTTATATATCAAAAATCTTATATTATATTATATTGTAGTCGGTGTTTACAAATTTTTGATAATGCGTATTACAAAATTGGGGTTTCCTGAACAACATTGTCAAGTACATAAGACAAACATCAAAACACAAATTCCCTCCACCACCTCTTGGAGACATTTGATTTGGGTTGATGATAGAAGGTTCTCATAAGATTGCAAGAGTTGAGTGGAAAGTCCCATAATGTTTCACACTACCCCATGCAAAGGAGAGTGATTGCTTCTTTAGTAGCCTCATGTTGGGTTGCAATCGTAATATAGATGGCATCTCCCACGAGTCTAGTCCTAGGGAAGTTATTGAGCCCTCCAATGACAATGCTCACTCTATGTAGGTACTCAAGCCTAATCAGACACTCTGCTACCCTCATTCCCCAGTTGTGTCACCCAAAAGTATGAACCACATTGTGAATAAAATGCTCCAAGAGTTTGTGGTTATGCACATGAATCTAGTTCAAAAATATTTCTCCCAATATATTGTGTAGTACTTCTTGTACCACTTCGCTCTGAATGGTAAATACCTTCCTCAGTTGATTTGACAACCTAAAGAAAGGGATACACTCAACTTCTTCAATTGTGATGAAGTCATTCATCGAAACACCATCGCTCTGCACACTTGCCATTTTTAGGTTGTCATTTGAGTTGGCTAAAAATGACTATTTCAGGTGAATTTATAGAAATAAAGGGAGGCAAATCTAAGTTGGATCTCATTGAGACTTGGAAATTGAAAGAACTGTGAGGTGGCTTGAGAATAATGCTAATTTGACAAGAATTTATTTAAATTTTCAAGTTGTATCTACATCTTGACAATTTTCATGTGCAAGCATGTGTTAACATGAAGCAGTCATTTAATGTAGCACCTAGGAATTGCATCAATTGCGAATTCAGTTGCCATGGGATAGGTTTTTGATCAAGAAATGTTTGGGTGGCTATCAAAGAATGTATTAATGGAAGATATACTCATGATTACCCCTGACCATTAATGTGATTGGTTTCCAAAGTGGATGATTAGTTGGCAAGAAATTATCACTATACTTGGAAACCATTTGATAATCACCAAGATTGGAGAAACTATTTCCCTATATGTGAGATGGTAACGACTTTGAAAGGGTCTGGATTTTCTCATGTGCATGGTGTTGTAACAGAGGAAGATGAATGATTACTATTTCCTTTGCTCTAAAATTATTCCTTTTGCAATAACTCGCAATTTGTAAATTGTGAGTCTTTAATATGGTGTTGATTGTACCAATATGTGCGTTGTGTATGTAATTTGAGCATGTTTTATGTGTGAAGAGTCCTCTTCTGCATTGTATTCATTTATTGCAACCACAATCGACTTGCATTTCCCTTTCTAATGATTATTAATTATTTAAGTCTTTGTGCTTAATGGTTAATGGTCTCTTTGATTTGCTTGCATTAACCTCATTTTTATGAGTTAGTGTTTGTTTCCTTTCCTACTTTCCAGTTAAAAACATACCCACAATTCATCTAATCACATGAGGGATCTATACCTCTAAAACTCAGAGGAAAGTCAAAAATGTAATTGTGAAATTTTTAGAGTTGTTAGCAATTTTTTCCTAGTGCACCGTGGGCAATAGAGTTGATATTTGAGTTGTAATTAAAAAGGCCAATCCATTCGCTAACAAGTTTCAATTCAGATTGTATCACCCACAAGACCTTGTTTGTGGTCCCTAAATTAGAGAGGCCAAGGCACCAATGGACATCACTTGATATTTGTCCTGAAAAAACATCATCACTACTTTTATGCTTGTGTTCCATTAAAAATAATCAAATTTTTCTTTTATTTTGAGTTTTAGTTTTAGTTTATTGCACTCCCTATTAGCATGATTATATTTTATGTTTTTTTGAATATTTAGAGAGGTCAAATTGGATATATTATTGGTGTGGTTTTTAGTTTGCACATGTGTATTACTTATTTAAGGGGATCCATATTAAGAAGCAAAAACTAATTTTATCATTCATTACATTTGTAAACCTATCATTATTAGCATTATATGAGGTTTGATAGGCTTATAACAGTATCCATAGGACATGGTTATGTAAGCCTAAGTTGCAATTATGTATTTTATTTCAATTATCTTGTCTAAAGGCCTTAGAGAAATACCCTCAGGTTTGGTAGAGCTTAAAGAAGAAGAAGAGCCTAACCACTCTTATTACTTGGCATGCAATTTTTCATTCTTTTTTGATGAGATAGGTCTCTTTACCTAGGACAATCTTGTTCCCCTTGTCTTGGTTTTGAGTTTCAACAATAGAAGAATCAATCAACAATTTTACATGGCAACAAATGGTGACTGTATTGTGGAAAAAAGTTTCTTATTTCTATCATTCCATGGGCTTCTTAATGTTGAAGATTCTATTGAAGGTGAACAAATACAACGAGGTTGGATTTTAAAATTTTCATCAAGTTTGAGGTGGCAACCCTACTTGTGATATTTTTTTCCATTGTTATCTAGTTTTTGTTGTAGATTTTCAATTGTATTTGTGTGAACCCCAATCCAAATACCTGCAAAACAATGAGAACAAACACATTAAGTTAGAGATTGCAAGCAAGAACAAGGATTCCCCATGAAATCCATTTACCAAGTTCAAATTAAGAAAATAAATAATGAAGAACACAATGAAAATAACAAAATAGATTGAATCCTAATTTAAATTTGCAAACTCATGATCCCATGGGGGAATTGGTGCCAATTTGATGTGAAAATTGGCCCTTTCCCAATTCCTATGATGCAAGATTGATATGTTGAAGATATGTTGATGAGTGATCCACTTTATTGATGAAGGATGAATGCTTCCAAGCTAAAAACCTACATAACTTAGCTATGATTCAATGATATTTGATGGAAATGGCTAAATATTTTAGCATAATAACTTTGCATAATTTGTGGATGATGAAATGAGGAGAGGAGCTCTTCATTTATAGATGAGATTGAAGGATGAATGTCTAAAATTGAACAATGTGGGACTAACATTCAACCAATGGCAAGATGCCATTTGTCAATCTATGAATGGATGGAGGATGTGCAAGTTTTGAGAATTGTGCCAATAAATGCTTATTTTTTATTTTTGAATTTTGTTGAAATGACTTGCAAGAGGGAAGAAAGGAGTAATAAATGCCACTTGGCTCAAGGCAAAGGACATGTAAGATAGAGTAAATGCCTTGTTGGATGTACATGTCCACTTGGATTTTTTTGAATTCAAACTTGGAGAATATTCCAAAAAGATGCCTTGTGAGGAAAATAGGGATTAATAAATTAATTAAATCTATTTTCAAGTGCAAGTGGTAAATGCTAGAGGATGGGACATGATAAGAGATTAAATTAATCAAGGGTTAATTAATTTAATGAGAGATTAGCTGAAGTGACCTATTTGACTCAAATTTATGGATTTATTTAAATCAGATAAGAGAGGAATATGATAAGAGACTAATTAAACAAATATTTTGATTTATTTAATTAAAAGAGATGATCTTAGATTAAATTAAATAAGGTTTGAATTTATTTAATTTAATAGATAGACTTAAGATATTTAATTAAATAAAATTGATTATTTAATTAAATAGGGATAATTAGATCAGATTGATTGATTTAATTAACAAAAGAGAGACTTAATTAAATACCTTGTTTATTTAATTAAGAGAGGAATATTGATGAATCTAATCAGATGAGGAGATTTTATTAAATGGTTAGACCAAGGGATGATTCAGGATGAAACGATGTTAGTAGGTCGAGATCAGATGCATAATGTCAATCGGTACATTTTACGTGTCTATAGTATCTTTCAAGGTAGTTAGTTTCAAGATGTAAAATATCATATTATCTTGTGGGCATATTGTAAACTTTATTAACCATGGATAATTTGTGGTATATGGTGGCCATCCTCATTATTTTGCATCATCTACTTCCCTCAAACTATGTTACCATGAAGAAGATGAAGAATGTGAATATCGAAGATAAGACATATCTCATTATGTTAAATTTAGCAAGACTTATTTATACCCATATCAAAAATAAAATATGTCTACACAATATCTTTTTTATATTATAAAACATATAGAGATGATTGATAATTTTATCAAAGAGTTAAAAAGAAAAAAAACCATTTGATTTAATTTGTTAATAATCACGAGATTCCCATCTTAGTGCAATCTTTGTGTTGACAAATGTCTTTTTTGTACACATAATTTTTGAAGAATGAAAAATTACTACGTAGTATATATGTACGATGTTTAATAATATAATTCCTAGCTTATTTCTCTACAAACCAAAAAATGTTAAGACAATTGTGTCCATTAATGAACTCAATGAACTCATGTTGTAAATTAATTTTATGGAAATCAACCTTTTATAGTCCAAGTTTAAGCTTGCTATCCAATTTATCAAAAAATGTAAACCTCCCAATATGAACTTTGTTATTGATGAGTATAAGAAATTAAACTATTCTTGGATGCATAGTTTTATCAACCCCATATCAAGAGATGTTTACAATCAACTAGCCAAGTTTGATGATTTAGATATTGAGAATTATGATGTATGGATGAGATTTTTTGTTAAATAATTATGTAGGAATGCAAAGGAATGCTTGAGTGATTTTCCTAACTTTTATTTTTCTTCTTGGGATGATATTATCTCATCTTTTAATGAATAATTTGTAAATGAGATTAATCCTTGTGATACCTTGGAATTCCTAATGCTCTAAGTGTGCAAAATAACTAAGAAACATGAAAGAAAAAATACCAAGGACACCTCAAGATTAGCCAAAAGAGAGTTACAACGAAAATGAATGCAAATAAAATGAAACACAAACACTTTTACCTCCCTTGTTGTTGAAACTTCTTTGATTGGCCATTGCTTAGATTGGTTGTGTGCTCCTTAGATGATAGATTGAGTGACTATAATGCAAGCTTCAATATGCAAAATGATGAACAAAGATGGTTGAATGATTGAAAAAGGCTTGGACAGCATGTAGTTATGAGAGTGCAAAGTGTTGAGAATGCAAAATGACAGCATAAGGGTGCAAGATAGCTAAGTGTTGTAAATGCCCTTGAGGAGGGGGTACAGGAAGAATTTGAATTCTCTAGGAGATTCAAGGGTCAAGATTGATCCAACAAGGCCAAGATGAAGGGCTATGGTGGGTTGAGAACCAACAACCCTCACATCTTGACATGTGGAGGGTGAAGTGGACAAGAGGATATGAGGTGGAGATGAGTTGTCAAAAAGGTACATGAGGTGGAAAAGGACATGCACCTTGGGGATGAGAGGATTTCCACAAAAGGGGATTTCTTGTCCCCAAGTGGGAGTGAAAGGGATTTGAGGAATTTTAGAATTCCTCAAAAATCTACATGGGAAAAGGAAAGGTGGTTGGAGGGATAAATGTGAATTAAAAATTCACATTCCTAGGATAATCTAGAGGATAAAAGGTGGGCTCCAAAAAGGTGGGACTTGGTCACATGTGGAGATTGTGACAAGTCCAAGGTTCTAGAAGCCTTGGGAGAATGGAATGTGAATTAAAAATTCACATTTAAAGGAGGGGAATCTAGAGCAAATAAATGTGAATTAAAAATTCACATAGGAGAGAGGGTTAACATCAAAAAGGAAAAATGGAAGAATTGACCAAAAAGAGGTGCTAAATTTAGTTAATGATTTTGGTTAAGGTTGTGCAAATATTGGATTAGGCTAATTAACAGAAGGTTAGAGGCAAGTGGCAAATGTTGGAGGATGTGACAAGGAGAGAGAAAGTGAGGAATTTTAAATTGATTTTTAAATCAAAAAGAGGCAGAATGACTAAATTAAATAAATTAGTGTATTTATTTAATTTAGAGAGGAATAAGGGTAAATGATAAAGTATTAATTATTAAATTAAATACTTTATGGGACAAAGGGTGTAATATTAATTTAATAAATTAATATTAATATGATAGACGTGAATGCAACAAATTTAATCATATGGAAGTGATTAAATTTAGGTGTCTACATTTTGCCCCTCTTCGAAATATTGTTGAAATAACAATGTTTCGAAGAAAAGTGAATGTCGAGGATGAAGAAAGAAATGAGGATTGATGCCCCAGCCTGACGAAGAAGAAAGGGGATGCCCCAATGCCTGGTTTGAAATGGATGGAAGGACGTGGTAGGGTATGCCCCCTCGAGAGGGCGGTTGGGGAAGAAAGGAGGGGCCCCAGACGACGTCTCGATAAAAAGAAATGGAGGGGACCGTTGGATAGAGGGCGAAAAATTAAGCAAGTTTTCCTTTTGAACGGAGTGGATCGGACGTACGGTTTGCGAATGGCGGCCCCGGGAAGTTTGGAATTAGTTGGGGGAATAAAAAGGTAAATAAAAGGTAAAAAATACCTTTTTTTTGGAGGGAGGGGTTAAAAGGTAATTTGAAACA
>VDFB02029370.1:0-22795 GCA_007258455.2 Sequoia sempervirens | reverse complement strand
CATGGTATTTGCCATGGATTTTATAGCAGTTCTAACTGCCTGCACTGCAGGGCAAGAGTGTTTTGATGTGACGTAAATATCAGCCCCTCTCCCTTACAGCTAACTTTGATGATGGTTGAGTCCTACTTATGTTAATACCATTTCTCAAACAACATAGTAACATAAGTAAGAGTTAGCCATTATGACAGCTGACTATAAGGGATAGGGGTCGATATTTACAGTCACTTTAATTGAACAACAAACAAAGCATACATCTAATTAGGTTCAATGTAAATGAGGACATACATACAGTCACTTTGCAGAGATAGATAGATACTTAATTTGAATGTGAATGAACGAGGTATAAATTTAATGTAGATACCTATATTTGGTGATGAACTGTACAATAATATATAAATTTGAGTATGCAATATATATATATATATATATATGCAGAGATAGATAGATACCTAATTTGAATGTAAATGAACAAGGTATAAATTGAATGTAGATACCTATATTTGTTGATCAATTGTTTAGTAATATATTAATTTCAAATTGCAAAATACAAATATACATACCTTGTTAATTTACATTCAAATTAGGTTATCTATCTATCTCTCTGCAAATATATATATATATATGTTTCCCATAGCCCTATCCATTTTCATGAAACTTACACATTTATCTATATCTGCAATATATATGGCCCTGTTCATTTTAATGAGACTTACGCATATCTCTCTCCCTATATATATGTATATATATATATATTTGCAGAGATAGATAGATAGCTAATTTGAAATTAATATATTACTGAACAGTTCATCAACAAATATAGGTATGTACATTCAATTTATACCTTGTTCATTTGCATTCAAATTAGGTATCTATCTATCTGTGCAAATATATTATATATATATAGGGGGAGAGAAATGCGTAAGTTTCATTAAAATGAACAGGGATATATATATATATATATTGCAGATATAGAAAAATGTGTAAGTTTCATGAAAATGGATAGTGTTGTGGGAAACATACGTGGATATGTATCATTTTGTGCAGCATATATATGTATGGTAATGTTGTATTCGAAAGGGTTGGAAATATTTCTACCATAACAGAGCTTAAAGGGAGACTGGTCGATGACAACATAAAAGATGGTTATGGAAATGACTTACTGAAAGCGCTGAAGGAGGAGAGCACGTCGATCTGGAGGAGGTCATCATCATTCAGGAGCATGCAACAGAAAGTGAGAAATTTGAAAAATTTGAATAAACTGTAATGTGTAACTTGCATCGCACAAATGAGGATTGCTTGCATAAATAGGTTTGTTGAATTTGAATTGGTAGCAAGTGGATTAATTTGAATTATGGGAGGGAATTTGATCTGCATTCAATGGATTAATGGTAGAAGTGATAGCTTAATGGGTACGTAGGATTTCTGGTTGGTGATTTGAAGTGATATTAAGTTTGTTTTTGAATTGTAACCAATTTTTTTTTTTTAAATTATGATTATTGTTTTTTAGTGGATTTGTAAATAATAGAGTGATAATTAAGTGTTATAATGAAATTTTGCAATGCATAGTGAGCTTGAGAGTTCGTGTTTTTCAATTTTGTAGGCAAATTCAAAAAAATATTGGTTATTATGGACATCCAGGAACCAGTTGATAGTAAAAAGAATATGAGAAATGGGACATGTTGAAATGTATTTTGTTCAAATATATTTGGAATTAAATCACTTGGAAATGTCTTATGTACATGTCAACTCACTTTTAATGCAAGAAGACTTATATTTTGGTTAATAAAATATCCCTTCACAACAACCTTTTATTGGGAAATTGGGAAGGTGGCAAATATTATTTATATTGTGGAAATAAGATTATCATTATGCATTCACTTGATATTGTGAAATAGGCAAATAAATGTCCACTTGCATTCACCCACTATTGAGAAGGTGGCAACAAAAAAGTCAACCTGTGATAGGACATACTGTTAATTTAATATGAAACTGTCATATCATATTTGAAAGGAAATTTGAAATTTTTATTGGTATAAATATTACCCACCGGTGGGCCCCAGGCTGTCCATAGCTATACCAGCGATGGGACCCTGTCCCACGACAAATGCATGAAGGATTTAAGGTTACGCTCAACACAAATACTTCATGTTGAAATGACATTAAATGGGGTTGGTGCCTCCATCAACTAGCTAGCCAAGGTAATAGTCACCCTTCAGGTCAGGAGGGTGCCTGAAGTGACTTCGAATTTAATTGCCATTTAAAGCTAAGTGGGGGCACACACTTCCAGTAAGCCTCGATGCCTCAGAGTAAAGAATACTTATTCATTATTCCAAGGTTACTCTCAAAATTGACTCCATGGCAAGGCATCTGGGTCGCTTGAGTATTCACCTTTATTAGTCTTTTCATAATAGATCACGAGAAAAGTTGCAGTCCCATCTCCACCTTGCCGACCATGCAAGTTTGGTAATATCCACCAGAGGAGTAAATGTCAACTTGCAGATCGATTTGAATGACTTTAGATTAAATTCTACGAAAACTGGTGTTGGATTAAATGCTGGCAATATAGTGGATGGTTTTATTATTATTATTATTATTATTATTTAATTCTTTTGAATACAGATTTTACAAGAGTTTTGGAGAATTTGTTTTCAAGTAAAAAGTCTCCTGCTATGACTGCTTCTACAAACGACGCTACCACCATGAATTTTAAATCATTTAGCAACAATGACATTCTATGTTTCCAATCAGAGCTATAAAGATGACCATAAACCCAACAAGATTGAGATAGTCAGCATCAATAAATCTACCTTATCTATTTATTTCCTTTTCTTTCTCAATTTCTTCTTCTTATCTCTGTAAAGCATCAAATCTCTAATGAAAAGGAATACTCTAAATATTGCTTCAGTGGTAAAAATAAGCAAAAGAAAAATATGAGTATGCACTCCCAATTGACTTATGGCCATAACCGTTTGATTTTATTTTGATTTTTATAATAAACTTAGATAATGCCATTTCTGGTTATTTCATTTCCATTTCTATTTTGAGACATAATTAATTTAGTTGCATCACCGTTACAACATAATCATGATTTATCTTAAGCCCACTTGTTTCCCAAGCAAGCAATAGTGGAAACACATTCAAGACCTATTTAATCGTAACTATAAGCAGATTTTCATTTAAACTTGAGCATTTTAGTAGTAGCTAATTGCTCCTATAGAAACATTACACAAAAAGTTTTATTCCAACTAATTATAGGTCTTACAATAACAAAGAGCTTGGGGTTTAAATATAGGGTCTTTCCTTTCACATTACAAGACTGGTACAAAGGGGATTTCACCTTCCTCATAAGTATGCACAATTTCCTTATTTAACTTCTCAAGACTCAATTGGCACTCAAATCTAAATCAACCTAAATGCAATGAAATAAACCTAGCTCTTCCCAATCTTTCTTTTTATACAAATACTGGTTGTTTCATATTTTAGATAAATTTTAAGAAAATCAATGAAGGACACACAATTGATGAAGGTTTGCTCTCCACCCTACCATAATGGCATCATGGAGCCTCATGGGCTCTAGCTATACCCCTAAGCAAGGAATGATTTTGGCCCTAAGATGATGTAATAGATCCTTCTTTGACTCTTACAAAGAAATGAAGATATCATAACTTAAAATTACATGCACATTAGTTTTCTACTTAACATTCTCAACAATGAACTATAAAACATGCCACTATCTTACCGCGCAATTTAAACAAAGGAAGATGGGAGTAGAAGAAAAACTTATCTTTTTACTTGGATGAAGGAGTTAGGCTCTTCTCTTATCCTTTCCTCTCCATGCCAAGCTACCTTGGTCACTACCTCTCAATAGGATGGACTCCTCTTCCCCTCTCCTCTTCACTTCAATCCCCATCAAATTCTCCAAAAGGAGAAATATGTAACGCCCCCTCATCCTTCCTCCCTCAAAATATATAGGAGCTTCTAGTTCAAACCCTACCCTCTCTCCAAAATTTGTCACTCCTCATTATGAGAACTTTTCAAAATTCAAATCATGTCTTTGGGGCCCTATGGCATGCCCATTTGACCCCTACCACTATAGTATAAACCTTAGGGGGTTTATTTTTGCATCCCAACCAAATAAATTAACAACCCTCTTTAAAGACCCATTTAAGGACCTACCCGAATTTCAACTTTAATCCCCCACTTACACCTCATATAAATCACAATTAAAGGCCCTCACATGCCTTAACATATTAGCCATTTAAAAACAACCCTCACAACCTCAGTTTATCAATACATTAAATCCACTTGTTTCTAGGCCCAAAATGGGATCAAATTTATATCCTCACAAAGAAGTCTTTTGATTTTCTCTTGATGGTTCTCCCTTCTCATGCTAACACTGTTGCCTTCCTGCACATTACCAATGTGATCGTAAGTATCAATTGTGTATCCCATTAATTTGTTAGCTAAACTTTCTAAGCTTTAACTATATAATAATCCATTTAGAATCTCAATTTTCATTCCACCTTCATGGTAGTGACAATAAAACATAATGTCAAAATGATATGGAAGAATATTGCCAAAAGATCACCTTATTTATTATCCACAATATATGTAATCATCACTTCAAGAAAAACATATAACAAATTATGGTTGTATTAAGTACATGTGAAGCGGGGTCTTACATATATACCCTTGGTTGGTCAATCAAATGAGTTGGAGCAAACTCAAGTTGTCGAACTACGAAACCTCTGCATAATACATAGGAAAAGCCATTAGAGATGAGCCCTTGAGGCCCAACCATGAAAATATTTCATTGCTTTGAATACAAATTTAATTCAGCAATGAAAATTGTTCATTGGTTTAAATACAAGTTTACTTCACCAACAAAAAAAATTCATTGGTTTGAATACAAGTTTAATTCATCAACAAAAATATTTCACTGGTTTTAATATAGGTTTAATTGGCCAACAAAAATATTTTTCTTGTTTGAAAACAAGTTTAATTCGCCAATAAAAATATTTTATTGGTTTGAAAACAAGTTTAATTCACCAATGAAAATATTTTATTGGTTTTAAAATAGGTTTCATTCGCCAATGAAAATATTTGATTGATTCTAATAAAAGTATAATTTGCCAATGTTTTCTACAATCTTCTAGTGATTACAAAAGATTCACCAATTGAATTTATATTTTTTCCTAAAAAATAAAAAATCACTAATACAATTAATAATTTTTTCGAGAATTATACAAGATTCGCTTGGTTTTTACACCTTTTCCCAAGGGGTTTCTTAAAGTTATCCCTAATTGGATGCCTCTGGTCCAAGTTTTTAAATCCTTTTCTAGTCAAGTTTTTGGTTTATAATTTTTTCTCCATGGTAGAAATCCTCTTTTGTTGTCTTGGAATCACTTTCAAAATCATACAAATAGACTATGTTGCTAAGGTAAATGAATATAAATCATTTTTTCTGTATTTATTTATATAAATTATTTTTTATCAAGTAATAATATCACTTTATAAATCAAGGATTATTGGTATAGCTTTCTTGGAATTGTTCTTGCAATCTAGCATTAGATTGGCCTTAGGCTC
The DNA here is from genome assembly GCA_007258455.2 of Sequoia sempervirens. Taxonomy (NCBI): domain Eukaryota; kingdom Viridiplantae; phylum Streptophyta; class Pinopsida; order Cupressales; family Cupressaceae; genus Sequoia; species Sequoia sempervirens. The sequence goes on along the minus strand of VDFB02029370.1, from coordinate 17,209 downwards.
TAGGTTGTACTCATCCTTTCTTTTGTTCATCGATAAAGTTCAAAGTGACCTTATCAAACACCTATAATATTTAACTGAGTGTTGGAGGAAAGCTTGAAACCTAATTCTAAAGAGTCACCTTGAAATGTATTCCATTATTTTTATACCACAATTTTACCACTTCAGCATTGTGTGGGGTGGGCTTTAAACTCTAAATTTCAAGCTTCATAAACATGAGTTATAATTGAATGCATTCCATAGTGATTATGCCACCATCTTAGGTTCTTAAACCTTAATTCTTATAATTTCTAAATATGGGTCCTATGGTTGAATGAGTTTGAGGATGGGCAAACGGGGTGGTTCTATAATATCAATTTATTGGACGTTTATGTTAGAAACCTTCTCTCTATCAAATCCTAAATTGGAAACTGATGAAGGCTCTATAGACACATTTGTTTCTTCAATCAATCAACCCATAAGAACTAGTATGATAGAAACCAAATAAGTCATAGAAAGGTAGTCATTGGTTGCTACCTAGTATATGTATTCATATTGGAAGGAAGGATTATGCAAAAAAATATATATAATGAAGAAAGCAATGGAGCCTCAACCTAGGACGTGAAATCATTGATAAATGTGTTTCTCAATTAATCACAATAGCTATGAATTGCATAAATTATTTCCACATATACTCTACCCTTTTCATTATCTTTTCTCACCTAAGAAGGTGGAAAGATTAAAAAATCATGATGTTTGTATATGAATCCCTAATTTGGTAATTTCAACAACCAACTAGATGAACGAAAATACTTGAGCCAATTATGATGTTATGTTGTTGTACATTAGGAAATTTGAGTTTCAAAAATTAATTTCCTACCGATTCTTGGTATCACTTTCACCTATGCACTTATAAGATAGTTGAATCCACACATTAATATTATGCAATGTTGACTAATAGGACAATAATTATTAGTCTAAATGGCTAATTTTGTTACATATATGAGAAGATAGTCACTCACCATTCCAGCTTGAAAATATGTTGTAAGTGATCCTAATAATAGTGGTTTACAATTTTGGCCAACCGACACCTAAATAATATTCTTTTAACTAAATCTTCAATTTCTCGTGCACCTATAGTGGCCCTAAACCATGAGGAATTTGAAGATGATGCAAACTAGAGTCGAAATTTGTCTATAGATTCTAAATATATTTTTTTCAAAAAAAATGGAATCAGTTTGCACTTCTTTTTCCATCTCTCTCAAAAACTAGTTTTTTTAAGAAAACAACATTTTAAAAAAGTGATGCTTACCGTATAACACAAATTTTTTTCCATGAAGGATAAAATTCTAATTATTTCGAATTTAGATTTTTAACTCCAATATCTAGTACTTCCACTTGGTTAGATAGTTTTATTGAATATTTTTTCTTTAATCAAGTTTGGAAGTCAAACCAATTACAATTTAGACATAGTGCGACCATATAACTCGTAACTCTTTTTGTATGTATCAAAATTCAATTTATTGATTTTTTTTGGATAAAAGACTCCAATATTTGGTGCACTCATATTTTTCATTTTTTTTTTATAATCTTCATTTTTCCACATGCAATCTAAGAGCTTGATTTTCAAGGAAAACCTACATTCACAAGAAATAAAAATAAATATAATAATAAAAATTTAATTTAATTAAAAACTTTCAGAATTCTTTTAAAATCTTTTATAATAATTACATACTTATAAAAAATTAAATTTTAAATGAATTCATTTGACTCCCAAAAGGTAAATCAAAAGTGCCTTATCAAGATTTTATCGTGTAAATGAGACTCGCTATAGGCATGGTTTAAAAACTAATCAGGTTCTATCCAAGGGCTGTATAAGGTGGTTTGACTCAAACCTCATTCCCACTGAAACCTTACATTTTCTAAAAATATGATTTTAACAAAATCATTATATTTTCTAAAAAATATGTGATTTCAACAAAATCATTATATTTCTAAAAATATACATCGAGCATAATGGTCTCTCTTGAAATACATTTTAGAGTCTTGAAACAACTGCAATCTCTTGTCAGTCGAGGAATAATAGTAGCAACCCAACATTGGGAGTATAGTGAGTTGACTACCTTATTGGATTTTGTTAGGATTAAATGATTACCTTATTTTGGTTGAATATCTGCCATGAGAAACTAGGGAATAAATGGAATTTGAACCTCTACTATCATACAAAACTAGAATGGGTAGTTGAAACCTAGAGGTGGTTGGGCTCAAAACCTACTTATTCTGAGCTAGGACATATCTTCCAGTTATAGTGCTAAGCATGAGTCAAGGACAAATAATATGATTCTTGAGATTGACTGTAGTCAAGGAGTAGTACTATGATGCTCAACATTGACAATAGTCAAGGAGAAATACTATAATGCTCGATAATGATAGTAGTCAAGGAGCATACTATGACAATGATGGACATCCTTGGTTCCTTAACTGTTTGATGGACTATAGGGAACAGAGTTTCTAACAAAGCTCAAGTAGGTAACATATAGAACTCACCTCATAGTATTAAACAACCTATGTGAAATTGTATCTTAAGTTACTCATGGTAGGAACACCTTAGGAATTGGTCATTAGGAAGTTAACTTATACAATGCAAGTGGCTATGAATGTCTACTCTCTCACCACATGCCATAGAATCTACATGGAGGGGTTTATAGGGATTATATCTATTTTGTTTGGGATCAGATTTCACCCCCATGGTGAAACATGATAGGTTATGAACAAGTATTCATTATGACCTTATAGAACATGATGTATGTTTCAAGTAATGTTAGCAGTTGATCCTTCATTGGTCTTTATGTTATAGTATGTTTGTAATATTGTGAAGATCTTGTAGCAGCTATGATGGTTAAACATTATAATGCATGAAATCACTTTCTTTTCATTTAGTTGTTAGCTAACCCCTTGTTATCGTTCTTGTATTGATATAAAAAAAATTGCAAAAAATTTAGATCTTGTTGGGGTTGTTATCATAGTGTCCCTAGTTGTGCAAACATTCAAACACAAAATCTAAATATAATAAGAATAATTTTAGCTTCTTGTAATGGTTGGTATTCTTCTTGGCTTGAGAGAATCTTATTGTGTATAGTAAATTATAAATGTGTGACTATATTGGTAGTTTAAGGGAGCACTGAGAGAACAATTGTATGTTGTACCTACCCAAATTGAGAGGATATAAATCTTGTATCACATATTATTATTTCATAATGTAGAAACAATTATGTGTTGTATTTTTGAGATGAGATGTAAAAGGAAAGAAGTATTACAAAAGCATAAAGAAAATGAGGAAAATATGCAACTAGCGGAGCAAGAGGTAGATTGCATCTATAACTAAGGTCTTGTATGAATGCAACAAGGGGTAGATAGTAACCATTTCAGTTTATATTTATTTATTTATTTATTAAGCGAAAGAGTTTATATTTATTTTACATGCCACTTATTACATAATAACGATAGTAGGTATTTTCTACTATTGATTAGTTTGGTTTTTCTCTCTTTAGGGGATTTGCACGATAAATATGGTGTTCAATTCTCCTCTTTCTCTATTATTAACTTCCATTTAACTTATGACTAATTAATACAATATACATATAATGCTTATTTTGTGATTTTCATAAATTGTGTGGTTCATAGATTATAGATCATGGATGTTGAAATGTACAATGGTCCATAATATTTTCTTGAAGGCCTTCCTCATTGTAAAATCCAATTAGTGGGTTAGAAATGAAGAAGATGTATCACTAGATTCAATGTTTCCCACATAAGCATGACCATGTTGTACATTATCAAGTTCATTGTTATTGTCATGTGGCTCTACATTGTTTAGGTAATGTGGAAATTGACTTGTGTAAATTTTTAAATGACTATTTAAGGGTCTGATTGATGGATTTTCATTATCATTAACCCCTCCAAATTTGATTACATTTTTGTCAATGAGGTCTTGTACCTTATGTTTGAGACCTATAAAAATTTGAATATAATGATCTTTAATGTGATGATAGTTGCAAAATATTTGATCACTATATGCTTTAGGAAGTGATTTGTTTGGACTAAGTTAATAAACTTAAGGGAGTGTAAGTAAATTAACACTCAAAGTTTGAAGTTGATTGTCAATAGATTCTTGAAATTGAGTAAACTTTATAAAAGCAAATCTAGCTTAAATGAAGGAATATAAAGTCTTAGTAACTTGATGAACACTTTTTTGTTACATTGTTGTGCTTAGAAAATAACTATTGATGTTTAGAAGGGCGGGAAGTAGTTTTGATTGAAGACCCATATTTGAAGGCATTTTGTGCTAACAATTTGGACTCTACAATTTTGACATATGCACTTAAATCTATAAAAAAGAGTCAAGATATTATATTGAATTGACTTAAGTTGATTCTTTCTAAAAATGCTTCCAACTCAAAATCATATAAAAAGATTATCAGTTTTAAATATACAAATTGAAATTGAATGACATAAACATTGATGCAATCATTTAATCCTTCAACACATTCAAATAAATCAACCATTATAATTTTAGACCCATATTAAATTTAGATTTATAAAATATTAAAAAGCAAAAAAACCTCACTCAAAAACATCTTACAAATATTATTAAAAAAAAATGATTTTATTTTTATATTATTTAACACTATCTGCCTCATGCCCCCTCCACGACATAATTAAATTCATTCTATAACCTACGGTCTAAGAGCGCTCGGGAGACGATTACTTTGATCACACCCGTTCACGTCCTTTGTCCCCGACGCATTAATGCTCTATCTACTTCTCCTTTTTCATTCATATCTGCTCAGGCGTTCCCTTTCTGAAATGAACCGGGCTGATTTTGTCGATCAACGACATGAACTGTTGGAGAACAGATGCAAGACAATGAGATGGATCTCATCCGTTCATACAAACTTTGCACAAACGAGACATCATGGTGAAGCATAGCTGGCAGGAACAATGCGGAGATCAAACTTAAAGTCAGCGTGAACGAATCCTTTCACTCTCCAGCTTAAGTTCATATCTAAGAATGCTGTGGATTTGGAGAAGACCTTGAGTGCCCTGAGACCTGAAGACAAGAAACTTATACGAGTTTCCTTTCAGTTTGTCTACTCTAATATTTTGTTCTCTTTCCTCAACAACATTGTCTTAATGTTGATGTACCTCCGCATTCATTAGGAGAATTAGTTGAAGATTGCCAAAATACATCGCCAAGTAATTCCATGTCCTTTTCATTGTGCGCGAATGTTTATGGGAAAGGCCATGGTGAAGGACGTTTTATGCCTGAAGAGGCAGACAGAGTGTGCTCTGCAATTATAGGCAAATAGGAACGACGCCTTGTATTGTCTCTAGATACAAGTGCGCTGCTAACGGGGTGTTTGAGCCCAGCTTAACTGACATCCACTCCAGAAAAGTTCTGCAACATATATTTGCTTTGTTGTACCCAAAGTTTTGAACCAGATGTCTCTGTAGGTAACATATATTCAGTTATCAGTAATAGATTTTGAAGCTCTGATGTTTTTATCTTCTCTGTATAGATTTTATTATTTATAATCTAATATTTTGGTTCATATATTTATCTTCATGTCTGAAGTCTGAGTCTTTCTACTCTACCAATTAGTGATATCATCCAATTTAGCCGTGATGAAATCCTAAATTTCATCAATAATAGCAAAGCTACCCAAAAAATTCACTACCCATCACATGCAAAAACTCCTTGCTCCTCAACATTTGCTACGATTCTCCCTGCCTATGCAAAATGGAGGCTTTGGAACAGGGTATGGACATCCATTAGAGCATAAAGGATAGAGGACTTTTGTCAGATGTAGTTGCAAGTGCCCTGGGAGACATGTATGCAAAATGTAGAAGCATAGACAAGGCACGTGAAGTGTTTGACAAGATGCCTCAAAGAGATGTGGTGTCATGGACTGCAATGCTTGCAGGATATGCACAAAATGGATTTGTTGAAAAGGCTTTAGAAATTTCCAAGCAAATGCAATTGTTAGATTTAAAGCCGAATTCTACAACTTTTGCTAGCATCCTCCTTGTCCATACCAAAATGGGAGCTTTGGAACGGTATGTACATCCATCAAAGCATAAAGGATAGAGGAACTTTGTCAGATATTATAGTAGCAATTGCCCTAGTAGACATGCATGCAAAAAGTGGAAGCATTAACAAGGCACATGAATTGTTTGACAGAATACTTGAAAAATATCTCATGTCATGGAATGAAATGATTGTAGGATACATACAAAATGGATTTGTTGAGAAGGCTTTAAAAACTTTTAAGCAAATGCAATTGGCAGGTGTAAAGTCAAATTCCACAACCTTCGCCAGTATCCTCCCTACCTATGCCAAAATGGGAGCTTTGGAACAAGGTATGGACATCCATCAAAGCATCATGGAAGGAGGATTTTTTTCAGATATTATAGTTGGAAATGCTTTGGTAGACATAGAAAAGGCACATGAACTATTTGACAGAATGTCTCAAAGAGAGGTTATCTCATGGAATGCAATGATTGTATGATATGCACAAAATGGATTTTTTTAAAATGCTTTAGAAACTTTCAAGCAAATGCAATTGGCAGGTGTAAAGTCACACTCCACAACTTATTCCAGAATTCTCCCTGCCTGTGCCAAAATAGGAGCATTGGAACAGGGTATGTACATCCATCAAAGCATAAATAATATAGGCATTTTATTAGATGGTGAATACTTTAAGCTTCCTCTTCGGTATTTAATCCCACCTGTGTATACTACCATGCAGAGTGTTGTACGAAATCAAAACAACCATGTCAGTGGTCATGGAGCTCTTGTGTCACATATTAACCAGAACCTCTAAGCCCCTGACCCAAGGGGTAAACGATCTTCACATAGGGCTCGTGATGATCAATTCCAAAAAACTTCACTTATGAATAAGTTGGTAAAGTCTTTCCATAATGACATGACTGGATTAACCAAAACCATGGAGATAGAAATGGAAGGACTTTTTAGTATACAGGGGATATTGGGACAAAGAGGAGAGCAGGTGGAAAAGGTGTAGGAGAGCTACAACAAGAAAATATTTCAATAGATTGCAAGGAGAGGGCATCTGCGGGCTAATGGTTGGCCATAAAATTTACATGGGCAACAACCATTTGAAAACTTGGCTTTGTTGTGGTCAAGATAAAATTAACGCTTGTCACAATAATTATTATTCCTATTATAGCTTTCACAATGGTGAACTATAGATATACCATTGGACTTGTGGAATATGGAAGGCTCCATATTAGTATATGTAGGAGTAGTAGATACAAAATTTGTAGGAGTATTTGGTGTGGCAGACTGCATCCAGCCCCAAGCAGTAAAAGCAGTTAACAAACTTAAGGTTAGTTGTTAATATTTTTTTTGCTTTTAGGATGCATTTAGTTTTTGAAGTTTATTTTTCATTTTTTAGTTTGGTGATTTGTTTGTCATTATTTTTGTTATGTTTTCATGGATTAAGTTTTTTTTGGTTTCTTACTAATTTCAAAAAGTTAAAAGCGATTTATCCATTCCATTTTCCATATTTTCGCGGCTCTGCTTCATGGCAAGTGATGTCTAAGAGCTCAAATGATAATTTTTTACAATTGAAACTTGCATAAATCTGATAAGACACAAACTATGACTTGCAAAATAGATGTAAACTATATAAAGGTACATAAATGAGATTGAAAATAAAGAATAATCATTTTTATCACAAAATAAGATCAATCATTTTATGATAATACACAATACATGGTTCCAAAAAAGTAAAAATGGATTTGTTTTAAATAAACAATATGTTCTCTTCAAAATTTATACCCTATTCTATTACATTAGAACCTCTATCTGTGAATGATCTCAAGGAATCTTCTTTTTTTATATCTAATATGATGAGGGAATTTAGGGCACGTTCTCTTTAGACTAAATATGAATATATATTTGAACCACTTGTTCATCTCTCTTTGAGTGCTTGGGGAATTAATCTCCTAGTTTGAATCCTTGTACTGCTCTAGCAAGATGTTGAGGGGATGAATCCTTGATAATTCAAGATTCTCCTCCTTTGCATGCTCAAATGATAGTAATGCAAACCCTAGAATGGTGCTTGAGTAGGGATCTGATAGCACATCAGTGTGATTAGGGTCCTACCCCACTTGTGCTTGTGTTCATGCTACTGGGGAATGGGGATTCTTGTCAAGAGGCAACAACATCCAATAACAAAGGTTATTCCATTGTATACAGTCATAAATCATAGCAAATGTATGTCGGCACAAAGAATTCTCAGTTGCAAGATGTAGAACGCTCGCTACAAGGACACAAATTCATCCCTGGGTATAGTGCTAGGGCAGGGTCAACTACTTAGAGACAAACTAAATATGCTCTAGATTAGTTTCGCGGCTCCCCTATTTTGACCCCAATTATTGATCTTGGAGAGGATATATTAGAAATTTAAAGAGAACATATGAAACTAATCTTAACTTGCAAGTTTCATAATCTCTTGCTAATCTCAACAAATTTGAATTAGTGGATTATGGAGACATGGATGTCTCAATGGAAAGAGGATTTTTTATCTGCCAGTGTGCAGAAGTGATTTCTATTATTATTTTGCTTCCTGATGCAGATTGTGTTTTTCTACTAGCAATATGCTTAAACTCAACTACTAGCAATATGCTTAAGCTCCTGCATTGAGAGTAAAAGGATCAAAGCTTCAAAATAGGCCACATGGTGGACAGGGCAGATCTAAGCTATCATTTTATTACTCCTTATCATCTTTGTATACCAATTCTGCCTCTTCTACTACAAAGGATTATTCTATTTCAATGGTGGATATGACCTCTTTGGTTTCAGAGATGAAGGCTCCAAGGAGTTATGTGAGATGGTGCATTCCTATACACCTAAGGAGGACCCCCGCCCTTCATGAAAAATAAAATGGCTTCTACCATCAAGGTTATTGTTTTGAGCTCTATGACCCTTCACTCTCATGCCAAGCTAGGCTAGCAAGGGCGTGGTTCTAGATAAGGTTGTATGATGTTTTTGGCAGGTTGATTATGGTTATGGCTAAGTATTATTTTATATAAAGCGCAATTGTCATCTCTTGTATAATTTGAAAACATAATTTGAAAAAGAAATACATGCCTTAAATTGCTTACTCCTCTAATTGGAGATAGAGGAGTGAGAGCCACGTAAAAAGAGATATTGGAGAGCTAAAGTAACAACAGTAGATGTGGGAATAGCCATGGGTGTGGAAGGCTTTGTGATAGCCATGGAATCTACAAACGTATATCTCATGTCTAATGACATAAGGAATATTTCTAGTGTAATGAAATTAGAGTGGAGATCACTGAGGGCAATATACATAAATGTTGCATTCTCCCTATTGACTAAGGTAGCCTTTGGTTGTGCTTACTTTCATGGGTTTTATCTACTTGTGGATGGTTGTGCTAGCAGACACAAGCACTTGCCTGATTGTGACATTCCGCAACATGCTTCTCTTGAAAGGAGAGAAAGTTGGTAATGCTCATCATCATCATCATCAATAGGTGTTGCAATGACTCATATGTAAATGGATATGCAAATCATCTTCACAATCCTGATCTTGATCATGGTATTTGCAAAGAGAACCATAGCCATGAGTACAATCACAATCATAGCCATAACCACAACCGTGATCATGATCATGAACATCACCATGACCATAAAACATGAGCATTATTTTTATGTGGTGAAATGTAGTGCATGCATCCGTCATGCAGTAATTTATACAACACTACTAGCAAAATTGAGTAGATTCAGAATTGACCAAGTAGTTGCTGCAACAAAGGCAATTTACCCTTCCAATCAGGTCCTCAACCAAAAACAAGTTGTTAATGTGGTCAAATTTCAAATTGTTAATTATTGGTTTGCCATAATTGTACAATATGAATTTGTTAAAAATATTCTACAACAAGTGTAAAGCCAAATCTCATTAATTTTGTTAGCATTCTACCTATGTGTGCAAAAAATGGGAGCTTTGGAATAGAGTATGGATATTTACATAAAAAAGGTAAGTACATTTTTTTACAGGTAGACATTACCATGTCCTTGTTTCTTATTTTTTGTTAGGGTATGCATAAGTTCAAATAGTTTCGTTTTAGAAAGTCACTGCATGAGAGTTTTTTGTCATTTGTTGGTGTGATGTGTGTTTTGAATAATTTTTGCCTCTTATTTGAACTCTTGTTGGTTGGCATTGTTGACGATATCACATTTGACAATTAAATTAATCAAAGTTGTCAAACATTTAAACTATATATCAATAATGACAGACCTAACAAGGGAAATTTACAATGATAAAATAGTAAAATCAAACAAAATGGACCCATGCATGTAGATATTTATGGTAAAGGAGCTTGATTATTTTCTTGATTCACAGATTTTGTTTCAATCATGTTTGGATCTTGTAAATGGACGCAAATCACTTCTCCAATAAGACCTTTATTGCACCAATGAACCCAAAAAATATATTTTTTTTTTTCAAATTGACCTTCCACACCTCTTCGACGTACCTATTGCACACCAAGGTGCAATTGCTAGTTAAATTCATTCTATACTCACCTGCAAATGAAAACATTAAATCAAATTATCAAAACATACCAAGCAAATCAAGGCAAGAATCAAATGCAAGCGAATAGGCCGCTTACTTCAAAACTGTAAATGCACAAAACTGTAATTGATTTTTAAAAAATCTCATACAAATCCAACGTAACGGTTATTTTGAGCACATATTTAATCATGCCTTCCACCACGTTTGTTTTTAGTTTTTCATTTGTTGAGATTTTTCATTGTCTTTCTGAACAGTGATCATTTCTTGCTTTTTCATGGAAGAAACGTGGGCCATGCCATTCAGGTACGATTTTACCTTTCATTTAGAGGTTTTCTTGTTTAAAGATTTGGGGTTTCGAAGGTAGTCTTTGCAATTCTCGTTTACTTTTTGTTTGTGTGTCTGTTTAACCTATCACCCTGATTTTTGCTTTGCAAGCTCCGCTGTGATGGTTGTGTTTTGTTGACTTATGTTGGATGTCTGATACGACATTGGGCCTTCTTGTTTGTATGTGGAATGGTATAAACTTTTTGCCTCTTTCTATTACGGAGATTTAAGCAGTGTTGGCGCTTGTTTGTTAGCTACTTGTCATGGTGGGTTTGGTTATGTGGTTTCTGCCAGGAATTACCTGCCTTGAAATCAGGAGGACACTTGCATCTACTATCCTGTGTTCTCTGTGCCAATTAATAATCTAAAATATCAAATTCACATTAACTTAGATTCAAAGAGAGGAGGGCCCTCACCAGACAAATAGAGAATGTCTGTCCATCCTAGGTAATGTGCAAGGAACCACCATAATTGGTCTTGCACTGTCCAGATCCAGCAATTGACAGTAAACAGGCAACCTTTTCATACAATGGGCAAGCAGAGGCATACACGATTGATTTTGAGGAATTTCTCTCCTTTCCTGCTGTCAAAGCTAGGAGGATTTATCTCTGACCCTCAACCAATTCCCATCAAGTATTCTCACTACTTGTATACAGCTTTCTGTACATACTTCACTTTCATTATTGTGGATTTTCTTTCAGGATTTAGGTCTAAATAAATTCCCATCAAGAACTGCAAATACTAACCAATGATTTCCATAGTAGCAACAAAGACTTTACCCATACCACAGTATTTGCTATCTTACAAACAAGTTGTCATATATTTCAAAAATATCAGATTTGTGAAAGTTATAGACCTTTCTGGTTCTAGAATGTGTGTTGCAAGTGCATATTCAAATATTATTGGTGCAGCCTTGTTTATGTTTCTGCCAAGATAACATTACAAATAATTAAAATAAGAGCATGTCATTTTATATTAGAGGAGAATCCTTAGGAAATGAAGCAAAACACTTTGTATCTTCATTGTATATGTTAATTTTGATTTAAAGACGAATAGAAAGCTATGTAAATCTCTAAGAAAAATATAACAGATCTTTTATTTCAGAATAATACCTAAAAGTAAAATTCTCTTTAAATTTAAAACTGGCTTAACAAAGCCCGTGAAATTTAATTACTTGTAAAAATATGAATATAAAATTAGTGAAAAGAACTCAAGAAGAACCTTTCCCACAACTACGGTAATATTGAGCTATGAGACAAAGCATAACTGCCTTGGTCAATTTCCAGTATAGAATGGTTGTCAACAACAGATAATCAGCCTCTCAATAAGGAAAAAAAATTCAGATCCAGAAACTTGGTGACTGTATAGCTAAAACAGAGATTCATGTTAAAGAGAATTTGATAGCCACTTAGAGAAAGCTTAAATTTTCATGGTATGTACCATGGTAGTGATTCTACCATTAGCCTCAAGATTTGAATGGTAGTGTGTTTCTACCATTAGCCTCCTGATTGACTGCAATATAAACGAGGAAATAAGAACGGGATAAGTAACGGAAAATACACAAAAATAGTATTTTTTGTAACAATACTAAGACTGTTCAAAATAAGATTGTTTCAAATTCTTGATTAGACCTGATTAGCTCTCTGTTTAGACCTAAAACTCATGTCTTGATATAATTTGCAAATTCTTGATTGTAGGGTTTGTTTCACATCTATGTTAGATTAGTAAAATCATGTCCTAATTTATCATAAATTAAATTCTACTCTGCACAGAATTACAATGGTCCAAAATATAGCAAAATTTTTTAGAAGTTAACCAAAGTTATACATAAACCTTATCAGAATTATTCAACAAAGCACATTTTGGAAGTTAATCAAAGTTGTACATAAACCTTATCAAAATAAGAGCTGCAATGCAGCGTAGTTCTTGCCTAGTGCTGGCAGGGCAGTTTTGAGAAACTGTGGATTGGAGGAGCTCACAAGATAGTGGGAACACGCTATATCAAGACAGTGGGCAGACACTAAATCAAGATTATTGTATGATGAATATCAATGCCTCGTTTGAAAGCTCTAGCTAAATCTATCACATATACATTGTGAAATGCACAATTGATTCACTGTAATTCAGCTTCAAAGACTCAAGATTCAATACACATGTTTGATCACCATGGTTGACATGTTCAAAACCTGATGCAAATTGTTTTCCAAAACTTTATCTCTTAAATTGTTTTGCCAAGGGAGGAAACAACTAAAGTTGTCATCCATTATGACAAGTCTGTCCAGACCAAATGTATGAACCCAGCATGAATGTCACTTGTTCTTTCGTTAATAGTTTGCTAAAGTAACAAGAGAAAGAAAGTGAAACCATTAAATAAGAGTAAAATGCTTCAAATCATCATTCATTTAATCCTATGCTTCCAACAGAAACTTATCTATGCTCCCAACAATACATTTGGTATGTGTGACGAAATGCATTATCTAGTGTTGGCTCCATGTCGTAATTGAATACACTTTAAACAACTCTTTTATAACAGTAAAGCTTGAAAGATTTAAACACCAAATGTTTTTCTACAATGAACTACTGAGCCCCTCACATAAACAACTAACTTTTTTATAATCTTATATAAAGATCTAATACATTGTATGTGTTCACTACAATGCATAACTCCTTACCATTACACATAAAATTATAACTACATTGCATCAACTGTTTACCATACGGCATAAAACCATTGCTACAATTCTCTGCCCAAATATAGTAGAAGAACTTTAGCACTGTAGAATAAGACATAGTTGCACATTATGATCAACATATTACAGTAGCCAGATTACAGAATGGTAGGTTCCTCAAAAGGTTCTGTTGTGGATGCTCTGCTCCAGACAATCCAACTCTCAAGGTTCTGTTTTGAGATAGACAAGTTTCCAAATTATATCCATGTAAACAACAACAAAACAACTATTTCCACGATCAATCTCTAGATGATGCAAAGTTGAGTCGGACAAACATATCCAAGAGCAGCAAATGATTTCGTTAAGAATCCTACGTTGACCACAATGCAATCTTTGCCCAATAAACATTAATCTTATCCAGTATTATCCTAAATAGAAACTAACAGTAAAGTTATATATCACAAGCTCTAATCAACATCGTTAGAGTATAATACAAATTATAAATCATAAATCCTTACACTGTTCTTGCAACTAGTAGTCAACTCAGTTTCTGTAAACTATTTTACTATATGTTGTTTTATTTAGCTGGTAAGACTAATTTGTTTGCATCAAAGCTTTTGTGAAGGCATCAATCACTGTTTTTTTAAACTGAATTTTTAAAATATTGACAGGCTTATTGGGATGAATCTTCAGGCGATGTTTATTATGGTAATTTGACAACATAAAAAACTACATGGGACAGACCCAAATGATTTTGGACATACAATATATTTGGCAATCTAATATTCTTCACCAAGATTTGTAATTTGTAGAGAAAGTTCTGTTGTTTTTAAATTGTAAATGTATGGGAAAAAGCAAGTCCACTTCAGAACTATCTGATAATCTATTGTTAATGTTCAAGTTGAAGCTCTTTATAATGTTTTCACTTTTCAGGAATGAACTCCATTTTATGTTGCCTAATAATTTTCTTTGAATTGAGCCTTGCTATGCTCCTTGTTTTGGAAAATAAATTGTAACTTGTATAGTGTTTTTAGATGCAGATATACCTTGGGCCAACTACCTATGTTGCATTACAACTCTTAATTTTGACTGGATCTGCAGTTATAGGGCCCTCAATAGTTTTTGTGAATCAGAGAGCAGTTTAATCCTCTCCAGTCAGTTGCAAGTTCACTTTTTGTTAATGTTAATCTCAAGTTTAAAAGCAGTGAATTTCTATCTTAAAATTAATAAATTTAATTTTTTTCTACATTTGTTCTGGCCACCAGCCTGATGATCCTAGTATGTGAAGTTTTCGGTTCTCTAAAAATGCTTGAATCTACCTGGTATTCTGGAATTACATTGTCACTAGCAATAGCAAGTTGGTGCTGTTATCCTTTTTTATTTTTTCCCCTTGGTCTAAATAGTCTCACTTGATTGCAAATAATGGTTTAAGAAAAGCATAGGTGAAATATTAGGATTGGGAAGAGTCTGAAAATATGGTTTTGAAAATGTCCTAACATTTAATAAGGTTTCTAGAACCTTAATCTTTTCAAGGGGATCCGTCCACGTGCACGAGTAAAAGAGGGAGGTTGTTTTGAAGTGTTTGTGTGTTGTCAAAACAGGCCGACCTCCTTTTAGGGTTCTTTTAGCATATCTTAAGACTTTCACAATAGTTTCAGCAGGCTAGTATGGCGGCCAGAGTTATTGCAAGCACCATTTTTGAAGGAGAACATGGAGTTTCTACTGATTGAAACACTCAATTGCAATGCCTTGAGGTATGCAATGTGGTTTGAAGTTGTTTTCCATTTTCTGAAAATTATCCATGATGGTTAAAAGAAGTGTTTGAGAGCTTGGCTAGATCATGGGTGCTACCGTACTATTATTTGCCAAATTTTGTTTAAGCATGCATACATACATAGAACGATTTACCACAGTTGGGGAATCTTGACAATGAAATAGCTCAACATCACAAGAGAGATGCTCATTGCACAGTGGAAAGCCTACAAGTTTTGGAGCAGCAAAGAAAAGAAACCTTCTATCCAGTGTTAATGATTTCTTTTTGATTGATGGATTTCATGATACTGGTTAGGATTGACCATTTAAAAACTCAGGAAACTTTGAGAATAGGACCTTTTGCCTAAACACTTGTGAGGTTAGTTTGGTTGATAGAGAAGGTGAAGAGAATAGCTGAGCTGTTGGCCCTGAACCTAATGGTAGACTTCAATCTGAAAAGGAAAGGCTGAAATGGAGTTAGTGATGAAGGAAGAAATAATATTAGATGTGCTTAAAGCTGTTTGCCAGAGGATGCATGGTTTTCAAAGATAAAATTCTCAGAAGGCAATCATTAAAATTCTCACAAGACAGGCTGAATCTTCTTTCAAAACAGAAGACTCAAGATCTGAAGAAAAGCTTGATGTCCTTGGTTGCCAAAGTGAAAGAGCACTTAAAATGTTCATGCAAAGTCAAGTGAGGTATTCATTACAAGGAAGCATGGAAGCAGCAAGAATCATGCACAATATGACAGTCATAAGAGGCTTCTAAGGACACAACAAATTTGTTAATCAGGCTGAGATATCACTCGAGAGAGAGGTCATAGAGGCTGGTGGTTGTCATAGACTTGTTGAGCTTTTGCTACACATTAATCCTATGGTTCTCATTCCAGCTCTTCACACAGTGGGCAACATTGTTGCTGGAGATGATGTACAGACAAAATTCATGATTGAAAATCACGTGCTTGCATGCCTTTTAGAATTGTGTCAGTTCTCCTTGAGGGGTTTGAGAAAATCTTGAGAAGTTAGTGCAGGTGTGGGGCCCAAGAACTAGAGCAAAACAGATGAAACAAAAGGGGAGTGACATACAACATCAGTGACATCATCTGGTGTGTTGTTTACTTTTGGTAATGGATCATTTGGGACTCTCATAACCCATTTGAATGGTGCTCTAAAAGGTGTTGCAGAACATAGGCATGTGTCTTGTGAGATCCTTTGAAAGGGAAGTCACTTTGGACTAAAGGACAGTCATGGTCTGCTAAAAGATCAGTTCCATAGTGATAGGCCAGTTTCAAGATGGGACGGCTCATCTGGACCAAAAGGGGTATGATGACTTTATCATTTGACATATACAGTCACAGTGCATAATGGACAGTGCCATTTAAGGTGACAGTGAAGAGGGGTTCACTCAAGGAATGTTATACTTGTTTGTGGGGCAGTACTATTCATAGTCATTTCAAAAGGCAAAGTGACAGTCCTATCAAAGGACAACCAAGATGACAGTCCAAATGCAGCTTGTAGATGGCATGAAGTTTTTTATCATATTAGAGGAGTGGTTTGTGTTAAATATCTATTATGCAACAAAAGTAGAAGACATTGAGTGTATGCCTCTGATACAAACCTTGTTGACAGACCAATGACTGTGACAAGGACGAGCATAGTATAGAAAGGTTCAAAAGACAGTCCTTAGTCAAAACTAGGACAGTCACACAGCATTTAGAGTGTCAGTTTTTTAGTATAAAAAGGACAGATTGCATTAATCAATCATGGGTAGTATTTGAGGGAAAACATAGTCATTTTGCATAAACGGGCAATATGTGGTAAGGTATAGGTTTTCAGGTTTAATCACAAGAAGACCATCATGACAGGG